>PVIW01005688.1:0-60712 GCA_004026585.1 Noctilio leporinus
AAAAAAAAAAAAAAAAAAATAAAAAAAAAAAAAAAAAAAAAAAAGAAATCAAAGGCATTTTTGTATACCAACAATGAAATATCAGAAACAGAATCTAGGGAAAAATCCCACTTACTATACTATACTTTGGTAATTAAAAAAAATAATAATAATGTGCCTAGGAATAAACTTAACCAGAGAGGTAAAAGGCCTATACTAAAAAAACTACTGAACACTAAAGAAAGAAATTAAGGAAGATACAAATAAATGGAAGCATATACTGTGTTCATGGATTGGAAAAATTAATATCATTAAAATGTCCATACTACCCAAAGCACTCTGCATATTCAATGCAATTTCTATCAAACACCAATAGCATATTTCACATATATAAAACAAATATTTCAATAATTTACATGGCACCAAAAAAGACCCTGAGTAATCTCAGAAGTCTTGAGAAAGAATAACAAAGTAGAAGGAATCACAATACCAGATATCAAACTATACCATAAGACCACTGTAATAAAAATAGTCTGTTAGTGGCATAAGAACAAACATATTCAGAGGAACAGAATAGAGAACCCCAAAGTAAATCTAGGTCTCTATGGTCAATTAATATTTGATGAAGTGGGCATGATCATACAGTGGACTAAAAATAGCTCTTTAATAAATAGTGTTGGGAGAACTGGACAGGGACATGAAAAAGAAAATGGAACTATACCATCAATTTTATTTTTTTTTTAATTTTTAAATTTTAAAAAAGATTTTATTTATTATTTTAGAAAGAGAGGGAAAGTGAGAGAGGCAGAGAGGGAGAGAAACATCAATGTATGGTTGCTTTTCACCTGCCTCCAGCTAAGGACCTGGCTGGAGACCTGGCTTGCAACCTGGTTATGTTGCCCTGGCTGGGGAATCGAACCAGCAACCTTTGGGTTCACAGGCTGGTACCTTATCCACTGTGCCACCAGCCAGGGCCTTAGACCACCAACTTTAAATATACACCAGAATAAATTAAAAAACATAAAAAGACAAATATGTCATGACACTATAAAAGATATGGAGGAAAACATAGTAAAATTTCAGATATCCCACATGCAGGAGCAGTAAAAACAAAAACAAAACAAACAAACAAAAAAACAAACGGACTGCTTCAAATTAAAAAGCTGCTACATAGCTAAAGAAACCATTACCAAAATAAAAAGGGAACTGACCATATGGGAGAATGTATTCACCAATGATTCATCAGACAAGGGTTTGATGTCCAAAATATGTAAAGAACCCGTAAGACTCAATACCAGGAAGACAAAACAATCCAATCAAAGAATGGGCAAAGGACCTGAATAAATACCCCAAGGAGGACATACAGGTAGACTTTAAACTTATGAAAATATGCTCAACATCCCAGTCACCAGAGAGATGAAAATTAAAACCACAATGAGGTATCACCTCTCAAATGCTAAAATGATTAGCATTAATAAATCGACAAACAACAAGTCCTGTTGAGGGTGCAGAGAAAAGGGAATCTTAGTACACTGTTGGTGGGAATGCAGACTGATGTAGCCACCGTGGAAAACAATATAGAACTTCCTCAAAAAACGAAAAACAGAACTGCCTTTTGACCAACTAATTCTACTACTGAGAATATACCCTGAGAATCCCTAATCACCAATTCAGAAGAATTTATGCACCCTTATATTCATAGAGGCACTATTTACAATAGCCAACTGCTAGTGGATCAAAAAACTGTGGCACATTTACATGGAATGCTGCAGCAGAATGAATGAAGGAACTCCTATCTTTTGAGACAGCATGGATGGAACTGAAGAATATTATGCTAAGTGAAATAAGCCAGTTGATGAAAGACAAATACCATATGATCTCACCTATAAGAGGAATCTAATAAACAAAATAAACTAACATATGAACTAGAACCACAGGCATAGAAACATGGAACAGACTGAAAGTGATCAGAGGGGTGGAGGGGTATAAGGGTGGAAAGAGGGGGAAAGGGGCTAGTCAAAGAACACATATGAATGACCCATATACATGAACAACAGGTGGGGATTGTGTTGGGAGCAGGGGGTTGGCTGGGCAGAGGAGGAAAAAGTAGGTAAAATTGGGACAACTGTAACAGAAAATAATAAAACTTTTAAATGATGCAAATAAATAAGAAAAAAAAAAGGCATGTTGCATCAAGAAAAACTAAAGTGCTTTAGTGAATCATCAATAGCTATCATGATTCCTTGTTAAAATGCAATAAAATAACATTGAATCTTGGCACATTACAATTCAGGGAGAAACCCTTTTTTATATACAAGGAAACTATACTTTCATAACTTAAAGTAAACTAAACCACACTAACATTATTACTTGTTGAAATGAATTTCATCACATGGATACAATAAGTGGTAGTTGTAATAATTTACATACAATTAGATTGACCATTTTTGATGTACTATTTGATGAGATTGACAACTGTATACAGTCATATAACTACTTCTAGAACAAATATATAAATATAGAACATTTCCATCAGTGCCCCAATTTCTCTTACAATCTTGACAGTTAATGTCCTTCTCTGTGCAATGGCCTTTGGGAAACACTCAGAATCCCTTTCCTGCCTTCAATCTGTGAAATCTCCTTTCCCTGTGGTATTGAGGTGACAGTATCTCTGTTCTGTTGATTTTTGTTATTTTTAATTTTTTTTGACACAGTACAGGTCAATGCTGTGTCTACAAAGTTTAGCTATCAGTCACTGATTGGTCAAAGGTTGTGATTAAACACCTCGAGTGAGTAAAATTTTCACATTTTATCCAGTGGGTCTATATAGAGATTATGTTTTGCATTCTCCCATGAATTTTAGATTTCATTGAATACCCCCATGTCTTGCTTGTGCACATATGCAGTTTCAAAGTCAGTCATAAATTGTGGACTTTCACCATATCCCATCTTCCCTGTTCCTGCATGCAACCTCCCACTCTGCTACGGTTGGGTAGAGAGCTCTGTGCTTAACCAGTGGTTTCCTTTGTGTGTGTATATAGCCACTTAGTCAACAATATGGGATAGTTATCAGCCTCTGTCAATGGTTCTTCAATTTTCAACATTCTCTTATTATATTTATGGCTAGTTCTCTATTCTGGCACTGCCCGACTAGGACCATAACCTCAGGTTAATTGAGCTACAGACTTTTCCTGTTTGCTATGTCTTTCAAGTGTTTTTTGCCCTCTGGTCCAAATCAAATCAACCTACTCAAGCAACTTTGTTTCTCTTTTTATGGCCAGATCTGCCTTAGTATATTGAAAAGCATACTAACCAAGCTGGGTTGGGGCATAAGAATATTACTAGGTAAGAATTACTAGACAGATTTCCTCTATCTCTATCAGAGATTCTGTAGTAATTTTGTTGGAATAATCATTTTATAATTTGTTGTTTGCATTTATTAAATTTTCTAAATCCTACAATATTTTCATTTTTTCCCAAAGATAATTGCTCAATTGCAGCTATCTCATTATCAGAAAGTACCCATCAGTAGGTGAGCAGTTAGAAAAAGCTGGGTACACAGACTACAGTGTGGTGATAACCAAAGGGAAGGAGGCTCAAGGGCAGGTGGTGGGAGAGGTAGGCAAAAAAAAAAAAAAAGGGAACATCTGTAGTAAGGTAAACAATAAAAATAAAGTAAAATAAATAATTGTGGCACATTTACACAATGGAATACTACATAGACATCAAAAAGAAGGAACTGTTATTTCTTGCTATATCATGAATGGAACTGGAGATTATTATGTAAAGTGAAATAAAACAGAGAAAGACAGATACCATGTGATCTCACTTTATGTGGAATCTAATGAACAAAATAAACTAAAGAACAAAATAGAAATGGATACATGGAACAGACTGACAGCTGTCATGGGGAAGGGGGAGCTAGATCAAAGAAGGTGAAGGACTCAGCCAAAGAATGCATATGCATAACCCATAGACACAGTGATGACCAGGGGGAAGGGGACACGAGGGTGGGAGGAGATGGCCAAAGGAAAATAGGAACATTTGTAATGGTGTAAATAATAAAATAAATAGTTAATGTTCACTGGATTCCACATATGAGTGAAATCATATATTTGTCTTTTTCTAACTGGCTTATTTAATTTAGCACAATAATCTCTAGACCCATCCAAAGAGAGAGACTCATAGATGGAGAGCAGGATGACAGCTAAGGACAGGGGGATTTTAGGGGGTGGAGGAATTGAGCAAAAAGGAAAAAAGGATTCATGGACATGGGCAACATGTGTGGCAATTGCAGGGAGGAGGAGGTATAAGGGAACTAAATACTAGTGGAAAAATACAAATAAAAAATAAAATAAATTAATGTAAGTGCAAAAAATAATAAAAAATGAAAAAATAAAGAAAAGATACAATGAAACTCTACTTGAAATGTTTTTAGAGGAAACAATTTTAAAATTTTAATTCTGTATTATCTTACAGAATAATCTTACCTGCCATAAGATATTTCAAAGAATAGGCAAAATAATTATGAATAGTTACTTAAAATATAATCACTGGACATATTCTAGAAAGTGAATACCTTTTCCAATATTCAGCAAAGTGTGGACAATTGAATGAGTGGTGATAAAGGGAACACTAGAACTCAGTGTCTAAATAGTCTCAATAGGTAATAACACAAATTTAATAATTACTTGTTTTTTTCAGCTAACATGTTTTCAATATAAATAGATTAAAGAAAAAAGAAATTGACAAGGGTATGAATTTCATGTCTTATTGAGATGGAATATGATACATATTAACTCTAGAATTAAATGTCTAGAATTAAATATATAACACTAAAATTTAAATGAAAAATGTGTTAAAGTAGAACATTCAATAAATGTAAAATAGGTATAAATGCAAAAATTGTACAGGATTTCTATGAGGAAAAGTACCAAACTAATAAATAAAATAATAGGAAAACTAAAGAAATGGAGAAATATTCAATGTTTAGTATGTTTAGAGTCAATGTTGTCAAAATGCCAGCTCCTCCCAACTTGATCTATGTTTTAAATGGAATTACAATAAAAATCCCAGAAAATTATTTGCAGATACAATAAACCAATCTTTATTAGAGAGCCAAAGGACCAGAATAGACAAGATAATATGGAAGAAACATAATGAAGTTGAAAGACTAATGATATCCAACTTCTCATCCTGTTATAAAGCTACAGAAATCAGGACAGTGTGGTAATAGTGAAATAATAGACAAATAGATCGATGGAATAGAATAGAATGCCCAGGAATAGACCCACACAAATATATTCAACTAATCTTGGATAAAAGCAAAAAGACTACAATGGAGAAAAGATAGTCTTTTTAACAAAAGGTGCTGGCACAACTGGATATCCATGGGCAAAAATCAATCTAGACACAGTGCTTAGACCCTTATCTGAAATTTAAAAAAAGAAAAAAATATTACAGAATTCGATATAAAATGCAAAACTTTAAAACTCCTAGACTATAGGAGAAAATCTAAATGAAGCGGGTATGATAATTACTTTTTAGATACTGCACCAAAGTCATGATCCATGAAGGAAATAACTGAGAAGCTGAACATCATTAAAATTAATAATTTCTACTCTTTAAAATGCAATATAAAAAGATTAACACAACCACCTAAACTGATGTTAAGATGCATAATAATCAGTATGGATAGTGGTAATTTTAAAGGACTACATTTTTTCAGGGGGTCCACATTTAATGGATTATTTATCTATTTATTTACATCAATAAATGTCTAACTTAAAGGTAAATTTAGGGATCTTAAAGTTCAATTTAGCTACATAAATTTCAGCAATTATAGTACACAAGTAACCAACACATAAAATGAAACAATATCTCCTTTGCTATAGAAAATTCTATCCTGTCCCTTTTATTTAATCCCTGTCCCCAGTTTACATAAATACTTTCTGACTTCTAACACCAAGGATTTTGTACTCATATAGATGTTTCATAAGTAACATTTTGGGGAAAATTGTTTTCACTTATTTAATACTTGTTTATGCAGTAGTTTCCCCCCTGCTCCAATACTCTCAAATGAGTCCTGAAACTGCTAATGATACCAAACCCCATATATTCTATGTTGTTTCCTATACATACATACCTATGATAAAGTTTAATTTATAAATTAGGCACAGTAATAAATTAACACCTATAGTAATAAACCAGAACACTTATAACAATATGCTGTAATAAGTTATGTGAATGTGGAATTATTAAATAAAATAAGTGTTTGAACACAAGCACTATGATATCATGCTGATCTCTCTGGTAACTTAGATGGCTACTAAGTGATGAACAGGCAGGTAGCTTATACAGTGTGGATATGCTGGACAAAGGGATGATTCATATCCAGGGCAGGATGGAGTGGGACAGGGTGAGATTTAATCACACTGCTCAGAGTGCCATGCAATTGAAATCTTATGAATTATTTATTTCTAGAATTTTCCACTTGATATTTTTAGCTTGAGATTAATCACAGGTAACTGAACTATGGAATGTGAAACTGCAGATAATAGGGGACGACTGTAGATTCCATTAATTTGTGGAAATTACTTATCTATTCATACAGATTAATTTTTCACTTAATTATTTAATATATTCACCCCAATAATATTAAAAATCTTGTCCAGGAGTTTCAAGAATTTAAGCATGTATGGGCCTATTTCTGTTGACTTTTCTGAATGTGGGTAAAATTTTCCTGCTTTTTCACATTCCTCATTACTTTTAGTTATACGTGAACTATCAAATGTAAAAGAACAATAGAGGATTCAATAAATTCATTTGTCCTCAGAAAAGGGTGCATACCTATGTCAAGCTGTTTACATGGGTAGGGAGCATAAGGGCTGATCAGATCTGTAGTTAATCTGGATTTTTTTTCAGCTTTATTTATACCATTTAACACTGGTATTAGAAATTAGGAGGAAAGACCCAGGGATCACTGGTTCAATTCCCATCCAGGGCAACATCACAGGTTGCAAGCCAGGGCTCCAGCCAGGTCCTTAGCTGGAAGCAGGTGAAAGGCAACCACGCATTGATGTTTCTCTCCTTCTCAGCCTCTCTCCCTTCCCCCCTCTCTGGAAATAATAAATAAAATCTTAAAAAAAAAGAAATTAGGAGGAAAGAATCCTCATTTCCCTTTAAGCAGGGATCTGAATCTTTGCATTGGTGGGATTCTACAGAAACCTTTGTATTTTACATTCAAGCTATTTTGAAGTCTAGAATATTTCCCTCTGGCTTATAGTGTGTCATCTAGACTTGCGAGTTCTTGGAGAATTCTCTTTATACAGAGACACACCCTCTTGAACTTTCTGGTCCTCAGGTGATTTCTCTTTGTCTTGCTGTCTACTCCACCACCTGACTTATGCTATCTGTTCCAGGGCAGTGCACTTTATGAAAGCTGAGGGTATTTTGGAAAGATCTCTCTCATTTCCCCTCTATCATCTTTACCTTTCATGATAGATGAAGACTCCATGCAGCGGGGACAATCTTGCTCATCTTTCCTGCCCAGTTTCAACATTTTATGGCCACAGCCTTGTAATCAATAAAGATAGTGTATAACTTGTAGGGAGAATCAATCTTAGCTAGCTCTCCTGCACAGTTTTTAGCCTATTCAGGGTCTATCATGTGCTCTGAAAGGCCAATGGAAAAGCATTGGCAGGTGGGTGCTGGCTCACTGTGTAATTATGGCTCCTTGGCATTAAAAGTCATCACTGTAGTCCTCTCATATTGATTAAAAGGTGATCTGATTACCACTATTTAGGCTTTATTCATCCTCCTTACTGCTGATCTTCCAGGCTTGAAAACAGCCATACATTGCTTATATAATGGAGAGGTGTATGATTTTTCAAAAGTTTATTTAGTTTAGATTTTTTGAATTTTTATCACCATAATTATTTCTAGATATTAAAATTTTCTAATGTACCTGACTTATTGTTAAATTGAATGACAGTCATCAGTGAAGTTTCATGTTCTTGTGAAAATGGAAAACCATAAAATCTACTTTTAATTATTCTTTATGTTAAATTAATTTTGGTGTAGAATAAAAAAGACAGTCTTCCTGAGTTACAGAGGGCAGAGGAAAAGTTTATTGCCATCTGGTTAATGATACCAGCCATCATCACTTTACTCCATCATGTATATCAAGTGTAATACATAAAGTTATGCTGACTAATGCAGATATGATCTTTCTTTAGATGAGTGATTTCCGATTCAATAATGTGGTAAATCACTTTCCTTACAGTGAGTACATAAAATATCCATTAAATATATGCCATATATCAAGTTCCCAAGAGAATGAATGAAAAGAAAACCTTATACACAAAGTTTAGAAATAAAACATTTTGACTCAAAAGTATTGAGCCAATGTCAATATAATTAAAACAGTTTGAGGGACCTATACTTTGGGGAAAGACTTCATATACAATACTGAACTCATTATATTTATAGAATATAAGATAAAATATTTCAAAAAGCTAAAATGTTTTGAATTACTTTTTGACAATAATTCATTAAATATTATTTTCCTAAAGAGTGTTCAAAATTTCTCCTTTAAAATTAGGTTTGTCATTTAGGCTTTTTGTTGTGGTTAGCCAGAAGCAGGATCCTAAAGGAAAATGGAGCTTTTGATCCTCTTTCAAATTTTTCTGTTGTCGGTCTAAAGAAATGTTAAATCTACCAAAAGCATTCCTCAAGTGTACAATGCATGACAGTTACTATTCTTGTTGGATGCATTGTTGGAAGATTACTTTACTATTTGAATCATTTGTTTTGTGGTGTATTAGAGTAATATATTTAAAATACAATAGCTTGACTCATATGTCATTATTTTACATTGATTAACAAAACCCTTAAGATATTTTAAATGTTTAGTAAATATATTATAAAAATAAACAAGTTCCATATTCTTTTGTTGTGTCCAAATCATTATTTTTCTTGGAATTGTATATTCCTGTTAAATGGATGAAATCTAGGGAGAGAAGTTTAAAAAATTATTTCAAATGTATTGAAAGATTAATATATTTTAAATACATATGCCATACATATAAATGATATTATTTATAACTATAAAATTTACTAAGCAAGTATTTGAATGTTAAATGATATTCTTGAGCACTCCTGTAAATTGGAGGGGAAATTGAACTATTTCATATAGTAATGTACAGCATAATACAGTTTTCCAAGATATCTGATTGAAGCATTTTCATAAGTCATTATGAAAATCAAACTACAGATTGTGCATTATACCATCTATAGATGACTTCACAAAAATGAGGAGTTATAGTCAGCAAATAGGCTTGGCTGGGGTTATGGAAATCACTATAGATATCTTACTACTTTTAGATAATCATTGTTTCACTTATAAAACATAGCTTAAAACACTTTATTTAAACTATATATGTTTAACAATACACTTGCAGTCATTAAGAAACAACTATAATTAAGGTGTTTTTGCTGGACTTTTATTTTTGACGTGTTTTTCTTAACTTCTGAAATTAAATAGGCTCTATTTTAAATATTTTTTCTTAAGCTAAATTTATTTTTCCATGGCCAAAGTGTTCTTTATTTAATATTTTCTGATGAAACGTACTAAGATAGCCAATTCTTAACTTTGTGTAACTATTTTTCAGAGGTTTCAAAAGAAGACATTATGCTTTAGTACCGTGAAGATTTATTTGTAAAATTTCTAGATGGAAAGTAGTGAAACCACAGAAAATTTAAAAGCAGAAGATGAAAAGTCAACACAGTAGTTTGTTGAAATATGGTTAGAAAATGATGAGGTGAACCGTGGAAAAAGAACTTAGAATTTTCTCTCCTATTAAGGGCTGATAAGTCATGAATGAAAAGTTTGTGAAAATAAAATACATGGATTCCAAGAGAAAAAAAAAATGAGGAGTTACAGAATAGTGTGATTTTGCCAAATATAGCACTATAAAGCAAAATTTTTGAGGGGTTAGGATTTTATAGTAAAATCAAAATATAGTTACCTTATAACAATTTTGAGGATCAATTTTTGTCACATTAATTTGTTTGTAAGTTACTACCTCAACATTAAACAAATTTGTCTTCCTATATTTCAGAAAATACTTAGAATGAGATCCAAAATTCATTCAGCATATGGCATATTTGTGGTCATGAATAATTTTATTCTCTATTACAAGTATTAACTAAACTTTGGGCTCAAGCTATTTTTGAGCACCACATGGGTTTTTCATAACCTTTAGTAAGCATAATTATAATTAACCTATTTGTTGGTAGTGACAAACACGAAAATGAAGAAACTAACTCTAAAATTATAATTCTATTTCAGAGATAAATAATATATATGACATGCAAATATGTTATCAAATAGCAAGGTGGGGTCCAGCTGCTTGTTACCACCCTCTAGGCAAAATTCCAGAGCCAAAGGGGAAAGGAGTCTATATTGAAAGTCTATATTATAAGACTCCTGTCTCAGCGCCCTGGTGGGGTACTGCAGGAACACTCCAAGGCCGGGTAGCTTCCCACCTTCTGCCCCCCTGCTACTGCCCTGCAGTCCAAGCTTCCCTGCTGCCTTCTGTACCTCCTTGCCCTTGATGCCCCATGCCTGCAGACAGGAGGCCTTCCTCACCCACCAGATCAGCTTGAAGCTCTCTGCCTCCTACTTGGACACGTCCATGACCATCTGCTTCCACCGTGAAGACGTGGCCTTGAGCACTTCAGTGAGTTCTTCCTTCAGAGGTCCAGCAAGGAGAAGGAGCCCATGGAGCGGCTCCTGTGGCTGCAGAACCAGAGAAGAGGCCCTACCACCTGCGAGCCTGAGAGACATCAGCCGTCTTCAGTCTGATGAATGGGAAAGCAGCCTGAGGGTCCTGGAGTGTCTGAGGGTCCTGGCAAGGAAGGTGAACCAGGCAGAACCTGCTCCATCCAGCACCACCTGGCCACTGAGAAGAGGGACACCCACCTGTGCAAGTTCCCGGAGCGTCCGCTACCCACAGGAACAGGAGATGTCCATCAAAGAGTTGGGGGACCACATCACCATTCTGCACAAGACGGGAGCTCCCGGAATCCGGCCTGGCAGAATACCTCTTTGACAAGCTCACTTTGAGCAACAACAAGGACTGCACCTGGACTGCCTTCAGGGATAGCCAAGGGGTGACTTGCCCTGGTCACCGTGCACAGCATGTCTGTTGCCATATTGCCCTTGCAAAATGTTCACCTAAGTTTTTATGATCAAGTTTTACCATTTAGGAGTTACTGGTTCCTAAGTAAAAAAATAAATACATACATGCATAAATAAAACAAGCAGTCACTTAAACTTATCAAGTCACAGTTTTAATTACTTAAGCCTATCAATGAAGGCTAAATTCTAACATCTGGGTTCTCTTTCTTTTCCCTTGTTAGTTTCTATAGGGTTAGTTTACAAACTAAAACATAAAACATAAAACACAGGTTTCTGCCTCAGAGCCTGTTCCCTCCAGAACATCCAAAGAATAAGATAAACATGCCACCCTCCACCAGGCCAACCTAATCCTAGGCTGTGATTGGAGTTCCTTTCCATCCAAAATACTATCCCTTGGAAAAAGCAGGCAGTTGCAGCACCATCATCCAGAGTCCTTGAAGAAGGGCCTGAGAGTCTGACCTTGAGCTCCGGCCAGAGCCATAGTGTGTGTGACAGCCAACTCAGGAGCCAGAAAAGCTGTGAGCCAAAGATCCCGCCCTCTTTTCATTCCCATTGGCTCTGGAGGCATCAGCTTCTCAGCCAATCCCATCCTAGACTGCCTTCCATTGCCTCCACAACTCCTCCTACAGCCCCTCCTACTTCTCCCCAGCGATCTCAATCAGATCTGAGTATAAATTTTACACATATAATATTTATATGCACTTTACATACTACATTGCATGTAGAGTCACATTATTATGCATTGTACAATATTACATATGTAACAATACATAATATACAGGGTGCGTGCAATCAATTGACAAAATTTTAGTGAAATAAACATACCACAGAAGTGTTATATTTTGAAATAAATTTATTCTTACATGTAAATACATAAACATAGTCATTATTTTTTTAATTGTTCAAAAAAGTTTCCATTTGCTGCAATAATAGACTTGATTCGACTTCAGAATCTTGAGCACACTTTAATTCACTTTTCTTTATCCATGGATATCATCACGTTTTCATTCTTAACTTAGCCTCTTTATTGGAATGAAGTGGCTTATTAACTTCTCTCTCACAAATGCTGCATACATAATAGTCTAAAGGGTTTGCATCTGGTGAACTAGGCAGCCAGATTTTTTTTGACCAGAATTCAGGAACAATGACACTGAGACATTCTTGCACCTTTTGGGGGTTACGTGCTGGTGCACTATCTTGTTTTAAGATAACATGACGTCTATTTGTGACTTGCTTCATCCATGGTACAACTACTCTCAAAACACCAAGGTAAACATTCTGGATCTTCATTGATGATCTCCTGGATTCTGTGTACAATATCTAGACCTGTACGATCCTTGTGTACCTTATGTGTTATCCTTGTTGGTGTGGCAACATCAGGATCAGCATCATACAGCTTCCTCGTGTTGTAAACTGTAAGTAAAGCGATGTCTTGAAGTCCGCAATTTCCTTAGCAGTTCGCCCTGCATGCAGTCCAGAAATGATGGTTGCTCTAACATGGTATTCCTTCAACATGATGGTTGCTCTCAGAATTTAATACTGTATATCTGAAACAATGATACTAAATCATAACCTTAGAAACATAGTATTTTAAAATTAATAAGAAGCACGTGAAATACGGACATGCAAAGTTATTGCCAATTGATCACGTGCCCCCTGTATGTTTTATGTATACAAAAATGTTATTGATCACATTTATATGACAGAGAAACAGAAAATGTTTGTAATTAATTTTCTACTTTTCAGACACTGAAAGTATATATTTTAAAATGTATTGTTATATAATTTTTTTCTTTGCAATGAGATAATTGTTATATTAACATATTGGTTGATTATTTGGTTCTTTAAAATTATATAATTTCTAGGTCCAGATGTAATTATATGGGTAATTGATTTTTATAGAATTCAATTAATTCTGATAACTTTCAGAAATATTTGTCTCTTAACAGGTTAGCTTATGTCATAGGTATTTTGGGAAAAAGTAGAAAATAAAGAAATAATAAACTAATGAAATGTAATATATAAATTCTAATATAAGCTGGAATAATATAGAAGAATACACTTTGCAGAGTTCAAAGAGATATCTAATGAAAAATGATGCTGTCATTATAATATCTTATTATTACACTTACACTTTTTAAAATTTTCAACATAATTAATACTCTTTAAATTGGCCTAAAAGTTTATTTGGACAAAAGTGGCTTGATGACAGTAAAAATTATACTGTAGATTGGGTAGAATTGTAGCATGAATAAAATTCTTAAATTGCAATATTGTGCTTAAAAACTGGGAAACAATTCTTACAATTGTTTCATGGCATTTTAAAATAAACATATACATGTAATTTAAAGAATTTAGAATTTATAGTAAAATATTCAACAAGAAATAAAATGTATTCAAACCTATGTGTTAACAAAATAAATAGAAGAACAAATTCTGTAACCCTGGGCAAGTCATCTTTTCTCAATTAAGTTCATCTTCCTTTATCTGTAAAAAATATAAGCCAAGAGGTCTGGCCTCATACTCTGTATTTACTGTTTTAGAAATGAATGGTGAATTCATTGTCTCTGACGCAGTTGAGTAGACAGATGGTAATTGCATGCATGAACACATGGTAATTTAAAATAGAAAATTTAAACTTTTGATAAGTTCTATTTTAACTTTAAAGGTGTGTTATCAAAATAGTCTATAAAACATCTTACTGAATTGTAAACACTAAACTTAATGCTATTTTTCTTCTTCTTATATTTCCTATTTTAGAATATTGTCACATAGCTCATACACATAATTAACAAAATAAAGCAATATTCAGGCAAAATTTAATTCAGATAATTAAAAAGCAGAAAAAACCTCTAATTACTGTCAGTTGTAATCAGACAAATTTGACAAACCTGACAGTGTTACAAGACAAATTTCCCATAGATTTTGACAGTCTTGTGCTACCTTCGTTGGCTTATTTGACAAAACATCATTTTATTATTTAAGTATATTTGAACATATAACAAACAGTATTTTCAAAGATTATACACACAAACACAAATGTGTGTATGTGTGGATAAAATAAAATGAAATGTTAGTAGTGAGGCCAAACATTATTTTTAGACACTGGAGATTCATGCAAAAGAGAGCCTAACTCCAGATTTATCTAATTTTCTTCCTTCCATTAGAATAAAGATATGATCTTCCTGAATAACAAATCAGTAAAGGTCTTTCTAAAAATTTGTGAAAGAAAATGGTAATAACACATAAATCACTTATTTTAGTCTGGGAAAGACACTTATGTAATTATTTAAGCTCTGAGCTGAATCAGCCAAAGTTTTTGTTTTGTTTAATTTTACATAGAAATACCATTTTTATGGAAATGAATAATAATGTAAGCCTATTCAGATTTTAATTTTAGCAGATACTTTCTTGAAAATGACTGAAGTGTCATTTTGGGGAAAATAATTGGCACTATTTATTGCCAATGAAGTTTGAATCTTAAAGTGAAAATTAAAAACTTGGAAAATATGTACATCACCACGTTTGTAAGCTTATTAGTTCTTAAACTAATGCTTTAAAATGAGATCATCAGTGATTTTAACAAATGTCATTGCTTATACTAAATAATGAAATACGTCAGTCTATGAAAGCTCTGTACAATTCAGTGAATTAATATTTTCTAAATGACCAGTGCATGATCTTGGATAATAATATATATGTAAAAAATCTATTCAAAGTTCAAGATAGTTCAAGATATAACCAATATGTTATAACTTAATTGGCATTTTAATAAATATTCTTCCATATTCTATACTTCAGTTACTTTAAATAAATGACCACTTGTCAAACTTTGTGTATTGTTTAAGTATATTCTAGAAAGGCCACTAAAATATCTCATGCTTTTCTAGCTATATAATTATTTTCCCTCTTGGCTTTATTGATGTATGGTTGACAAATAAAAATAGTGTATTTTTAAGGTGCATAACTGATGTTTGTTATACATATGCATTGTGAATACACCAATATAAATAATACCCTTGGTCTTTTATTTTGACTCATAAAGTTCATTCATGGAAATCTATTGCAAAGCTATACTGGTAAAAACATAAACATACAAGACTAGTTATTATGTCATAATTTGTGATATAATAATGCAATTATACTGTCAATATAAATATAATATATTATGAGATCAAACAAATAAGTAAATATGTTATTGTGGCGGCATCTTAGATTTTGGCAGGAAACAAAGGAGAAATATGTGTAAGTTTAAGGAAAAAAAAATCCTGTAGTCTTTAATTTAAATTGAAGGTGTCGTTGTAAACTTACAAATATTGATCTCTATATACAGGTGATGTGTCATAGAATTTTACTTGAAACCTTTATAATTTTATTAACTATCACCCAATAATTTAATTAAAAATTAAAATTTAAAAAAGATCTCTAAAATAAGTTAGTTTTTTGTTTTGTTTTGTTTTTGCTCCTGGGGCACATCTACCTACAATGCCGCTATCTAGAAATACAACTTCTCATTTTAAAAAAATAACAAAGTTTTATTTGTGAACGAGTTGATTTTAAGGTTTGAGCTGGAAATATTCAAGATGAGACTAAAATATATTGCAATTACTGAAAACAAGGGTGCTTTCAAAGATTAATATGTACTTAATACACTGACTCAAGCAACAAAGGGGTCATCTGGCCAGTGATGGGCCATCTTAACTTTGGTAAGATTAATGACATTGGACTGAACACTAAGTATGTAAAATCCATGAAGTCATGGATTTTCATTTTTTAAAGAAACAAACAGTTCATTTATGTTTTTGGATGATGCTAAACAACCAAATCAGTATTTTCAAAAATGACTATAAAGGAAAATAATCAAGTATCTATCTCTACCTTCATATAGGAATTTAATCAAATTGTTAATAAGTGTTAAAGCAGAACCTGGCTCACAGATAAAGAAATAATAATTGGATTAGAACATTCACTTTAAACGAAGTGATGCATCTACACAATAGTCATAAGTGATTGCTAATATCTCAGAATATGAAGGACCAAGGCATTATTTGCATCCTGAGTGAAGCACACAATACAGCTAGGAAAATATCTTGAAATTGAGTCACAATATGTCTGTAGATCTTGTTGAAAAGATTATCTTTTCTCCAATGAATTGCTTTCACTCCTTTGCTAAATAGCACTTGACTATGTCTGTGCAGACACATTTGTAAGTTCTCTGTTCTGTTCCATTGGCTCTTTTTTCACTGTCATGCTATCTTTGATTTCTGTAGATGTACAGAAAAGTCTTGAAACTGGGCAATGTGAGTTCTTCAACCTTGTTCTTCTTCACTATTTTGTTGGCTATTCTAGGTCTTTTATCTTTTCACAGATGTTGCAGAATTAGGTTGTCAGTACTATTTAATAGTTTTGAGGGAATTTTGAATAAGATTTCAAAGATTTTATAAAACATGTTTGAGAGAATTGACATCTTAGCAAAACTAAGCCCTTGAATTTATAACCATAGGATATCTCTTTTATTACATCTTTTAAAATTTCTTTCTTCAGATTTTTGTAATATTCAGCATATTATACATATCTATCTATATTATAGATAGATATAGATATATCAATATATCTATACATATATCAATATATATAAAGAGATAGATATAGATATACATTATACACACAAACATACATATGTATCCACATACATACGTAGGAGATCTGTCCCAAAATTATTGAACCAATGTCAATATAATTAAACCAGTTTGAGTCACTGGTACTTTTGGGACAAGATATATGTATATATCCTTCTAGATTTGTACCTGAGTATTTAATTTTGGGGAAGCTATTTGTATTGTACTTTAATTTTCAGTGACCATGTTTTCATTTCCAACATATAGAAAGTGATTGATTTGTGAATGTTTATCTTTTGTTCAGTGACTTTCCTAAACTAACTTAATATTAGAATTTTATACATAGACAAACATGTGATTATAGAAACACATTTTTTTTTCCTTTTTCAATATGTATGTCTTTTGTTTCCTTTGCTTGCTTCATATTACTGGCTAGGTTTACTACCACTATATTGAGTAAGTGGTGAAAGAAACATCATTGCTATGCTCCTAACATTAGGAGAAAGGCACTTAATCTTTCACTATGAAACATGTTAGCGGTGGCATTTTTATAGAAGTTTTTTGTATTAAATTGAGGAAGTTTCTCTCTAATGCATGGGTGACAAACACAAGACCCAGGGGCTGAATCCGGCCGTCTACGTTGTTTTATCTGGCCCGGCACCTTTGGCCCAGCACCTTGTTTCTACACAGCTCGCTTAACTGTGAAGGAGTAGTCACATGTATACAGTCTTAAAATTACATTCAGCCCTTTGAAGGCAACTGCTAGGCTAATGTGGACCCCGGTGAAAATGAATTTGACATCCTTCTTTTCCCCCTGAAAGGTGTTACTCTGAATGAGCCTTCTATTTCATCAAATGAGTTTTCTGCATTGATTGGAATCATTATGTGATTTTTTAAAAATTTAGCACTGTAATATAGTGGGCTACATTGATTTTTCAAAACTTCAACCAGCCTTGTGTCACTGGAATAAATTACATTTGTTTGATAATAGTAGAGATAATATAATAATATATAATTCATGTAAATAAGTACAAATACATACAAATTATATATTTTGTTAAGGATTTTTGTATCCATGTTCATGGGGAATCTTAGACTGTAATTTCTATTTACTTTTTTGGTCTGGTTCTAGCATCAGAGCAGTATCTTCATATAATGAGTTGGAAAGTTATCTGTTCTATTTGATGGCATGTTGAATGACATTAAGTGTTTATTATTTTTATGGACAAATGATTTATGGTATTTTCATGATATTTAAAAAAATAATACTTGTATTTTAGAGTCACATTGATGGAATAAAGTAAAAATATGCTTTCTTGAACTTGGCTCAAAGTAGTTCTGGTTTAGGAAACAGAAGATGGGTTAGCAGATGATTGTCAATGGTGGAAATTTTTTAATTTGGGTAATGGGCATAGTGTGGTTTGTTATGTCTATCTCCCTACTTTTTAACATATTTAATTTTTTAACATAAAATTTTATTATCTAACTCTTCTTACTATTACCTTATAGCTAGTTTATAATTTATTGCTTAGGATTATATCAGGTGTTTACATTGAAATTCTTGTTTCAATTTAATATTTATTTGAAATGCAAGGCCATTTCTGAAGTAATTTTTCACTGCACAACCTTTTTTAGAAATTATCCTCCAAATGTATTCACAGTTATGGGTGGACACATGGCATCTGTTGTGTGTGTTTTATTTTTTTAAAGGCCATTCAATTTCTCCTCATCTGTTGTCACCCTCTTTGAACAAGATTAAACATAACAGATTCACGGTTGGAAGACATGAGAAAAACAACTTGTCAGTCACTCTCAAGATTCTATTAGTGTCTCAGTACACAGAAGAGCCTGGATGGTTACAAAGACTTTTAAAAATATTACTAACTAAAAGTATTCACAGCATTTTATGTAATTGGACATTTTTATATAAATAATAACATTAATTTTATTATTCCTCCTTTTCGAAATACTTCAAACCTATACATTGATAAAAGGAGACAAGATAAATAAATAAAAATTCAAGAGAGAATGAGTATGAATTTGGGGTGTAGTCCTAGCTTAACCAACCAAACATTGTTTCTGCACAAAGACTGACCAATTTCTCTCTATTTCTTTACTTGCTCAGCCAGAGTAACAATAAACAAATATATATTATTGGAGAACAGGACAATATAAATTATCTGAGAAGAAATATTAACATAAGGTATAAATAAGGAAATTGTTGAAACAATTAGGAAACAAGACTAGATTAATAAGAAATGTTCAATAATTTGCCAATATACTTAATTAGTAAAGCTGCTTGATTCACCTGTTTAAACATAACTTACATATGATTTTCTTTGAAACTGACCATAAACAATTGAAAGGCTAAAGTCAAAAGACCATGACTGGTAAGCACTAAATAATGCCTAAAGTAATTACCTTTCAGAAAAAACAAAGTCAAGTTAAATTCTTATAGCTGTATCAAGTACTGAAATTAAATGTCATGTTACTTTATTTCCTCTTTAGATATATTATTTTATGCATCTAATAGCCACCATTTATTTGGTGGAAAGCATAAAATAGAAATTATAAATAGAATATAAAATAGAAAGCATGCTGGTGAATTTTATTTAACAGGCTGGCCTATATTTACTGAGAGGAAAAATATTTAAATGTATGTTGCCCTGGCTGGTGGCTCAGTGGATAGTGCCAGCCTGTGACAAAGGTTGCTGGTTCAAGTCCCCAGCCAGGGCATAAAACCAGGTTGTAAGCCAGGTCTCCAGCCAGGTCCATAGCTGGAGGCAGGTGAAAGGCAACCATACATTGATGTTTCTCTGTCTTTCTCCCTCCCTCCTTGCCCTTCTCTCTAAAAATAATGAATAAAAATATATTATATATATATATATAATATATATAATATTATATTATATATATGTTTAGTTTTAACTCTCTGGTAAATATTTTCTAGAATCCAATGGTGCATCAATATTTTTAAGTTTTACTATGTATATAAAGCAATAATGATTATTAGAACAAAATTTATAATGTACATATCTAGGAAACTATTAATGTGATTTTACTAAGGAAGATGACTAAATATATATAGATATGTATTTAATTTTATAAATTTATGTAGCATTAATATGATAGATTAAGAATATACCTATTCTGCCCTAGCTGATGTGGCTCAGCCGATTGAGTGTTGGCCTGTGAACGGAAGGGTCAGTGCACAAGCCTGGGTTGTGTGCCAGGTCCCCAGTTGGGGGCATACAAGAGGCAACCACACACCGATGTTTCTCTCCCTCCCTTTCTCCTTCCTTTTTCCTCTCTAAAAATAAATAAAATCTTTAAAAACTATATACCTATTCTCTAATCTCTGTTATCATTACCATAATCATCACAAAGGCTCTAACAGCAATTCTATGTACATATCATTGATTAGAAAGATACCACAAACTTAGTATAGTATTACCAAATAATCCCTGGCTAGTGGCACAGTGGATTTAGGCACTGGCCTGAGAACCCAAAGATCATTGGTTTGATTCCCCAGCCAGGGCACATAATCAGATTGCAAGCCAGGTCTCCAGCCAGGTCTGTAGTTGGAGCCAGGTGAAAGGTAGCCATACATTGATGTTTCTCTCCCTCTCTGTCTCTCTCCCCTTCTCTCTCTGAAAATAATAAATAAAGTCTTTATAAAGATATTATCAAACATGTAGTGATTACATATATTTGTGAAAATATGAATGATATGTTTTAGAGTTTTAAATACTATTTTTAAAATGTTTGAAGCCCCTGCAATAATTTTTGAAACAAGATAAGTTGTGTGTCTGTGTCTATGTGAAAGAGACAACATGTGTATTTCTGTAGTCTGTATGGCACCATTATTCTATTATATTTTTGTACATTTTGCTAAATACTTATACTTTTGGCCTGCAAATATCGAAAGTAAAGTGACTATTTCAAATTGTAATTATATACCTCTTATATTTCAAAGCATTGAAACCTCTCTATTTCAGTTAAAATAAAATACAAAGTAATTACAAAGGTCAGGACAGCACATTTTGCCTGGCCTGACATTCTTTGTATTTGGAAGGAATTCAAAATGAATCATCTACTTTAGAAATCAGTTTGACAATAGTTTAGAAAGCTAAACATACAATCACCATTTGGCACAGCAATTCTATGCCTACTAGGTATCTACTCATGGGAAATGAAAGTGTATGTCATGCAAAGACAGCCACACAATTGTTTATATCATGTTTATTCTTAATAGCTAAGAATTGGGAAAAAACACAGATGTCCTTCAACCAACTAATGGATGAACAATTTTAGGACATCTATAATACTAATCTGCAGTATGAAAATAAAAACAACAAATCTCAAACACTATGTAATGTGTGATTTTATTTATATATTTTGGAAAAGGCAAAAACAATAGAGATGGGGAGAAACAATCAGTGGCTGTTAGGGGTTGAGAGGTAGGGGCAGGGATTGACTACAAAGGGTCAGAATAAAGAGTTTTATGAACCCAATGTTTTATACAGTCCTGTAATGTAGTGGTGGATGCAAGTGGTCATGAGTGCAGGATTCTATGCATTTGTTTAATTTCATAGATCTTTACCAAAATGAGTAAATTTTAATTGACATGCATTATTTTAATCCTAGCCCAAGGATATGTGTTTGCTTTTTAAAATTTATTAATTTTAGAGAGAGAGAGGGAGAGAGAAAGGAAGAGAGAGATAGACATTAATGTGAAAGGCAAACAATGATTAATTGCCTCCCATGCATGCCCAACCAGTGGTAAAACCAGAAATTGATCTATGTGCCCTGAAAGGGAATGAAGCCTGCAATTTTTTGATATATGGGACAACGCTCCAAGCAACTGAGCCAGCATCCAGGGCCCTTCTTCTATTTCCACTTCCTTTTTGAATGAAGGGGACCAATGATTTGCCACCCCAAAATATATATTTTGTGATATTGACTTTAATCTGGTTATTGAGAAACAAAAGACTCTGAAAGAACCTTTTCTTATAGGAAAAGGGCACACGAATTAAACAAATAGCCAAGATGAAGCCATGCTGGACTCAGAGCCTGCCATTGGAAACCAGATGCAGACTTTGGTTAATCAGTCATGAGATCAGACTATAGCAACTTCAAAACCAAAAATTCTCATTAAGATTATTATTGATAGCTTGCTCATACCACAAACGTTTACTCACACCATAAAAAAAAAAAAAAAGACCATTAGATGTACCTTATAAAAAGTTCAAGTTAAACCCAGCTCTTTTTCCACTGTTTCTCTACACCAGTACTTTTGCATAGAAACTTCAAACAAATATAAGCTGAACCTTTAGCGCTTGTTGGAGTCTCTAGCTTCTTCTCTTGTGAGGAGAAAAGCGATCACGACTCTGTGGAGTAGGTTTTCATGCTTGTTCTTTCTGCGCTGTAAAACCTGTTTTTCCACTTCACTCTAAGGCTCACTCTTGAATTCTTTCTTGCGTGAAACCAAGAACCCCACTAGGGACTCACCACCCTGGCATCATTTTGACCCTCTCCTTTACCTGTCTAAAAGAATTCAGATAGAAAAACCTACTTACTACGAACTAAATATGACAGACAAGGAGAAACCTAGCAAAGCCTATTTGTTAGACTTTCCTCTGTGTCCCATTTTTTCTGGGTGGCCCAGAGTGTATTTATCTTTTGTCTACTTTGTGAATTACTTTTACTTTTGCTTTGAAGTCCCAGACCCTTGATCATAAGCCTTAACTACTCAAAAGTCCGAGGTTTCATATTTTTAATGGCACCCTGCTTATAATCATCTTTTGACATTTTTCTCCTTTTAGTCTTTCTTATATTCAGTGATTATTAGCCCAGCCAGAAAAATGTAGAAAGGTGAGAGAAAAGGGGTGTGTGTGTGTGTGTGTGTGTGTGTGTGTGTGTGTGTGTGTTTTGACCCTCCTGTGACCATATTCAGGAAAGGTTCCATACTTTTAGGGATTTAAGCAATCAGTTGGACTCACATGGATAATCCAGGATAATCTTTCTATCTCAAAGTTAGCAAATTACCAACCTTAAACACATTTGCCAATATAATTCCCTTTTACAGGTTCCAAGGGCTATTTTTCTCCTTGCTTGAGGCTGGGCCTGTTTAGTAAAAAGAGGTTTTTTTAGGCAGCCCTTTGAGATAAAAGCCAGAAAACTCAATTGTTCCTCTTTATGTTTTGAAATTATTGCTCGATAGTACATCCCTGAATCATTTCATAGAAAGGGAAAATGGAGAGTGACTGATTACAACATTTATTTAACAATATTTACTAATACTTGTCCAGAATTGCCACTTGTCACTAGGTTAAAGTTTATAAAACTCAGTCTACCTGACTAGTTCTACCTTCTCTATGAGGTCTCCACATTTGCAGCTCTCTGCTGCCTTCCAACAGTGGATTTTTGTGTTTTAAATATATCTATATCTATATCTATATATATATTTATAATATATATTATAATATATGTTATTATAATATATATAATAAACTATATATATATATAGTTTGGTAGTTTTGGTGGTAGTGCTGATGCTTCACTAGCTAATAATCTCTCTTAGAAGTTGAAGCCTGCCATTATTATTCCATTTTTTAAAATTAAAATGATATAGCACGGTATTTTTAACTTGCAGTTTCAACACAAACAAGGATATCCTTGAAAAGCAAGGATATCAACTAAAAGTCCAATATCTGTCTGATATTGCACAGTCTAAGTGCTAAAATTACTACACTATTATTTTGATTTTTAGCCTGTAACTCTTTACACTATATACTCTGATGTAAATATCATAATTCAGTCATTGCTTATAGAAAATGTTCAGAAAGCCAAAGAGCAATTTATAAGGCATTATCTAAAAATTTCACAAGGTCAGAATCATAATCATTAGTCAAAGAATAGTCTGTCATACAACATATGCTTTAAAATGTCTTTTTCTATTTTAAGTATTCCATATGTAAATAGTAACTGGAAATTAGATTAGTTATATCTCAGTTAATTAAAATATTACTAACTGTAAAAATAATTTTTTAATCTAAAAATTTTTAAATATTAATTTTTGTGTAATGCATATGTTAAAAAATCACATTAGCTTAATATTCTATTCTCCTGAAATGGCAGGAGCTAAAGGGTAAGAGACTTGAAGAGTTGAGATTAGTAATTGAATTTTTCACCAATGCACAATCAGAAAGTGTCTAAATGATGGCCCTCAGCTTAGCTGTGTCCTCAGAATTCTGGCCTTAGAAATCCTTGGACAAATTCTCTAATCATTTCTATAAATCCTTCAGATGCTTGAGGGTTATTTTAAAAAACACTATTTTATTCTTAATATGAATTTATTTTCCTTTAAATTAGGCTTGTGTGGTGGAAATAGTTAGGTAGCCATTTGAGATGAAAGCCAGAACATTTAATTATTCTTTATGTTCTGAAGTTATTGCTCAATTGTAGATCTCTGATTGTTTTTCTTTTTCTTTTTTTGAAAGTGTATTTGAAAAGTGCCTGGCCACAACATTTCTATAACAATATTAACTTCCCTGAACGGTGTGGCTCAGTCATATTGGTATTGTCACACAAAGCAAAAGGTCAGCAGTTTAATTTGGGTTAGGGCACATGCCTGGGTTGCAAGTTCAGTCCTTGGTATGGGCATGTATGAGAGGCAACTGATCAATGTTTCCCTCTCATTTCAATATTTTTCTCCTCTTTCTTTCCCCCTTTAATAAACAAGTAAATCTTTAGAAAAACAATATTTACTAATATTTTTAAATGCACTACCTCGTAGAAATGTAATCTTCAATAGTTATCTGTCTCTTTGTAGGAAGAATACTTATAAAAATCTTGTTTGCTGAAAAGCAAAAAGACAGAGAATGCTTCTGTTTGCTTCTGATGTTGTAATTCTCAAAGGTGAACAATTCAAATTGCCCCATACGCAGCAATAGAGAATAACGCTTCAGAACATAAAGGCTGAAAGACAGATAGGATACAATGCAATCTCTATACTCCACATGCTATTTGTGTGACTTGGGCGCATTCCTCGCGGTCCGGTCCTATGCCTCAGTTACTTTAATTGGGAACACAGATTACAACAGTACTTATTTCATGGTTTGTTGAGAGAGTTGATAATTAAAAATTTTAAATATCTGAGAACATTATTAAGTACTCAGTAGGTGACAATCATTTCTTTCTGATTTGTGGTGCATGCTTGAAAAGCTTTAAGCTGTACATCAGCAATGATGCTCTACCTTGGTAAAGGCACTGTTAAAGCCACCTAATTAAAGATGACTCTGTTGATGCCAGACACCAAATATTTAGTATTACATGTACACATACATATTGATACTTTAGTGTTATGTAATCATTGTGTGTGTATGTGTGCATGAAATCTGTTCAAAAAAAGTCCAGCCATTGTTAATATAACAAGAATGGTTTGTATGATGTTTGTATGATAGTGATGTAACCTGGCAGCCAAGGAGAAGAACTGGAATGCTCATATGTGAAAAATGATGACTTTGCTATACTAGTCAGTGGGGGTGGTAGACGCCCATTGAGTGAGCATAAGTAATGTGTGGCCATCACATCCAAAATGACTGAGTGAATAGAGTAACAAATCTGCATCAGGTTTTGTGATAAGTTTGAACTTCTTCAGAAGCTATTTGGATGATTCAAAAGGCTGCTGCTATGGGCAACTGGTGATTGGCAGCTTCATCACAACAACATGCTCCCTCATGCTTAACATCTTGTGCAGACATTTTGGCAAAGCAGAAAAGGAAGAGATTCCAGACCATCAATGAGATTCAGAAAAATATGACAGGGCAGCTGATGGCAATTGGGAGAGCTGCATGAGGTCCCAAGATGCCTACTTTGAAGGGGACTGAGGTATCATTGTCCTATGTACAATATTTGTTGTATCTTATATCTTCTTCAATTAAATGTCTTTTTTTCTTATTACATGGCTGAATACTTTCTGGACAGATGTGTGTGTGTTTGTGAATGTGTGTGTGTTATATGAATCTTAATTATCATCAAAATATTTCTCCTTGCTGACAAATAATGATAACACACTTACCAATTGACAGGTACTCTGCTAAGTTTTGCATTAATATCTATTTTTTTATTCTTAAAGCAATTTTGAGGTGAGAACTACTTTGATTTTTATGACTATATTACTGAGGCATAGAGAGCATAAGCAATTTACTCAGTCATACCCCTTGAAATAACAAGGCAAGGATTTCAACAGTGTCCTACCTGACTGCAAAGCCGGTGCTCAGAACCACTTCACTGGAGGTACTTTAAAACTTTAGTTTTAAGTTATTGATCTTCCTATTCATATACTAGAATCACAAATTTAATTGTTATGGCATAATGTTAGGAGTAGCATCACTTTATTATTTTTAATTTTTGAATTCCTCTAGATATTTTCAGTTGGCTCAATTTTTCCTACAGAAGTTACAGTCAGCTTTTCTAGCCAAAAACTCCTTCTGTCACTTTTATTGAAAGTATATTAAATGTATTGATTAACATTGGAGGGATTGGCACTTCTATACTGAGTTGTCCTATCTGTAAGTCTAACAAGTATGTCTTTGTTCCACTCTGTTTATTTAAGGAGATTCTGAAAGATTTCAGAAAAAATTTTATATAGAAATTGTGTAGTCCTCATTTTATTTTTATAAACATTCTACAAATTTTATTATTATACTAAAAAAGTTTTATCTTACCTTGTGATTGGGGGTTGCTTTTTATGGGGTTATTGATTCCTGAATAATATTTTTTTTAAGAGAGAGAAAACAGAGACAGAGACAGAGACAGAGAGAGTCACTGACATGAGAGAACTTCAATTGGTTGCCTCCTGCACACACCCTGATCAAAGATTAAACTCACAATGTAGGTATGTGTCCTGACTAGGAATCAAACACAGAACATTACAGTTTATGAGATGGTACATTGGCCAGGGCAATAGTATTCTTTTTTAACCATATAACTTCCTCTAGTTTCTTGCTCTTTTTTATTATATTGTTTAATTAACCCTCTTGGATTTTTCAATGATCAAAAAACTATTTGCAAATAATAATTATTAAAACTATTTTTTATAGGGAGTAGTGGTGGTGCTCCCCTTTCGTCTGGAAACAAGTCCACAACTTTGGCATATCTGTGCAACCCTAACAAACTGAGCTAGCCAGTTTCAATCCTACTTCATAATATATATGTATTGCATTGGAATTCCTGATCCCAAACAATACTGAAGGAATTTACTGGAAGGATATAAGCATTGCATAGTGGAAGAAGTATTGGAAGAAGTGATTCCTATAGATGAAAAAATGCCTTTGTTTAGTAAATCACACAAAAATCCAGCAGAAATTGTGAAAATTCTGAAAGACAACTTAGCCATTTTGGAAAAGCAAGACAAAAAGACAGACAAGGCTTCAGAAAAACTGTCGAAATCACTACAAGTAATAAAGGAGATTCTGTGTGGTGCAAATGACAAAGAACCCCCACCAGAGGCTGTGACTTAGCTAGCACAAGAACTCTACAATAGTGGGCTGCTGGTGACAATGATTGCTGACCTACAGCTGATAGACTTTGAGGGCAAAAAAGATGTGACACAGATATTTAACAACATCCTGAGAAGACAGACAGGCACTCGATGTCCTACTGTGGAGTACATTAGTGCTCATCCTCATATTCTTTTTATGCTTCTCAAAGGGTAGGTGTATAGTTTCCTTTAAAGTAGGTTTGAGTTGAAAATAGTTGTTAAAAAATTTAGAGAGTTAGCCTCATTAGAGATAAAGTGGCGTCTTTTTGGGAATCACAGTAAATGTATTTGCCACGCTTGAGATTAGCCCTCCAAATCTGCATCACCATGATTACTTAAGCCACAGCAAAATCCTTTCTTTACATCTTTATATTTCTTTGTAAATTAAATGTATTTGGGTGGACATTGATTAATAAAATTATATAGATTTCAAGTGTACAATTCTGTAATACCCCATCTGTATATTGCATTATGTGTTTACTGCCCAAAGTCAAAACTTCCATTACCATAAATTTGACCTCCTTCACTACCTTCCCCATTCCCTCTTCTCCTCTGGTAACCACCATACAGTTGTCTGTCTCTGAGTTTTTGCTTATCTGTTTGTCTTATTTGTTCATTTGTTGCTTTCAGTTTTATATCTTACGTGAGTGAAATCATATGGTTCTTGACTTTTTCTGTGTACAATATCTGGACTTGTGCAATCCTTGTGCTCCTTATGCGTTTTCCTTATTGGTGTGACAACACTGAGATCAGCATCATACACCTTCTTCACATTATAAACCCCTGCATATAAAGGGGTGTTAATGAAGTCCGCAATTTCCTTGGCAGTTCACCCTGCATGCAGTTCAGAAATGATGGTTGCTCTAACATTGTATTTCTTCAACATGACAGTTACTCTCGGAATTTAATACTTTATATCTGAAACAATTATATTAAATTGTTTACATTTAACAATCATTGTAAGGTTAATAACCTTAGAAACATAGTTTTTCAAAGTGAATAAGAAGCACATGAAGTAAGGAGATGCAAAGTTATTGCCCATCTATCATGCTCACCCTGTATACACATACACACACACACACACACACACACACACACACACACATATATAACTCCTCCTGTTTAGGCTTAATACTATACACTTGCCCTTTCTTGCTTCATTCTTATTCTCCACCCATACCCATGTCTATACAAAATGTAAATTTTGCCTCCTTTCTCCCATTACCTTGCCACTTCTTGCTACCATCATAGCTCCCCTCTCTCACTTCTCAAAAATCATTTATAATCCATTAAAATCATTGTTTTTCCCCTCTTAAAAAGAAAAAAAACTATTTCTTTCAAATTTTTATATCAATTACTGAGTTTTCTTACAAGGTGATATGAGCTAGAACTTCCAGGGCATTGTTGAAACAAAAATATTAATGGTTGAAAAATATATCTAGATTCTGCCGAATTTATTGGCACGCCTTCTACTATTTCTAATTAAGCAAGATGATAGATTATTTTTTTGTGAAACTAAATATGCTTTTCATTTTTAAAAAGTATCCTTGTGTTATTATTTTACTAGGGTTTTCTTTCTTATCAATGATGTAATGATGGGTATTATAAAATGTTTCTTCAAAATATGTAGAAATAGATCAGCATACAGTCCTTTTTCTCCTTAGATTATTTGTCATGTCCAATATTCTGTCTGCTCAGACCTCTGGGTGCCCTTACTTGGGAAAATTCTCAGCTTTATTATAGTCACCCTCCACCAGGTTATAATCTAGTAACTTAACTTCAAGTCTTCTTCAACTTTCCAATGACTTAGTAAGCTGTACAAATCCTTTTCTGTTTGATTGGTTCCAAACAATATATGGTTATTGAAATTAATTAGTATGATCTAATATATAAATTGCTGGTATTTATGAATAGAAGCAACTCTCTCCCATTGTATGGTTGGTTGGATATCTGGAACTGGTCATCTGGACTGGCTAGGGATTCTTTCATTTAAAAGTATAATTAACCATGGCTGGTGGCTTAGTAGATAGGTGCCAACCTGTGAACCCAAAGATCACAGGTTCGATCCCCCAGTCAGGGCACATAACCAGGTTGGAAGCCAGGTTTCCAGCCAGGTCTCCAGCCAGGTCCGTAGCTGGAAGCAGGTGGAAGGCAACCATACACTGATGTTTCTCTCCCTTTTTTCCTCTCTTCCTGACCTTCTCCCTGATAATAATGAATAAAATCTTTAAAAAAAAAAAAAAAAGTGTAATTAAGATATGTGATTCGTGGCTGCCCATTGCATGCATTGGCAAAGTAACGAACTTATCATCTATGGGTATCTTTAATAAAGTAGAAGTGAGGTCATTCTTCAGAAAAAATATAAAAGACACAAGGAATCTAAGTAATCTGTGTGATGAACTGGTGCCTTTATCTGTACCGGACATCTTGAAGAAAGAGAATGGGAAACGCAAAGCCTCAATTTTTCAGCTCAAATAAAAGACCATAATCATTTTATGACTACATTTAAAGAATTTCTTATCAATTATATGTTCTGATGATATGCCTGAAAGCTGAAATTAAAATTTGATCTTGTAGGTTTATGAATTGCAATGCCTAATGAACTCTAAGCCTTAGTTTAGTAGGTAAACATAAGAGTTAGACTACTTTAACTTATGTTCTTATTTTACTACATTTTAGCTTTATAATTTTGAGCAACTTGACATCTTTTTGCTTAAGTTCTCTCATTTTAATAATAATACTTTCTTTATAAGGTATTGTAAAAGGTAATGCATGTGACATGCTCAAAATAGTGTCTAAAAGATTACTTAGTGAAGTTTAGCTATTATTAATTCTGAAAATTATTGCATGTTAAATTTAGGAAATTAATAAAACATATGAAAGGGTGTTAGCATGAAAGCAGAAATAACTGCATAGGGAGTAATATTAGATTGCTGGGCTTTTCCAAAAACCCTCTATCCACACCTCCCTTGTAAGTAGAAGTGATGTTTCTTCCCCAGGGTTTCATGAGGTTGCTCTTGCAACCCCTGGAGCAGTTCAGTCTCCTCCAGCACACCTCTACTAGCTCTAATTTTATCATTGTATTCACATATGTAATAAGACTGAGATTCCAGCATTCTGCAAGAGGCCAATTATAAAGTTAACCTTGGTGGGGGGGGGGGGGTATAAAAGTAAAAGCATTGCAAGGCTTTGTTAATTTATATTAGGATAAATCCAGGAATACTATTTGTAATGATGGGCTCTAAGAGTATTTGACCAAAGAGAAATAAACACAATTTTAGTAAAGCTGAGTTTTTTAAAGAGTGTATTTACTGAGGATTTAATATTACAACCTACAAAAACTTATTTGTGGTTCTAGTTGTTTGTTGGTTGACTGAGTTTTGGATTCAAAGTTATCTCTCACTAAATAACTAGGAGATGCCAGAAATTACTTAATCTGATGTAGTGGGAGAGAAAAACTGATTATTTATGGATGTCAAAATATATTTAAAATGTGCAATCTACTGCTATGTAGTTCCTATCTAAAGTCCCCAGAGATGGTTTCAAGGTATTACTTTCATCAAAGCATGGAGAACTGCATTTTTTGTAAGAATGATAATATTGTTAAAATGTACTGAGGTGGTATTTTATTGAGTCATAGGTGTTGCTACTAGGCTCTATTCTTTTAATGGGTTCCATAGTCATATTTAAAATGATGTAACCACAGGATAACAGAGGCCAAAAAACTTTATTTAAATGTAAAATTAGTAATTGATTATAGAGTTCCTGCATCTGAAATAAATAGGCAACTCATTAAAGTCCAATTAGATTATAAGAGGATAAAGAGTTATATAAAACTAAGTAACATAAACAAAAAATAAATAACTAATCTAGATCTGTCAAGCAGAGGTTTATCTTGAATTACTTTAATAAAAACTTAAAGCATCTTACCCACTTATCAGAAATAAATTCGTTCACAACCCCAAATTCTCTCTAATGAAGTTAATATCTAAGTAGCAAAGATAAAGGTACCTATAATAACATAATAAGTACATATTATAATTCCTCCTTTTGACCATCCCCAAAGAGACCTGTCAAGTGTGCACCATGGTAATTATTCAGGGATTGTTTGACATCGGTCTAAGTTAAAAAAAAAAAAAAAAGTGTCTTGGGACTCCGAATAATAGTGTTCCACAGATTAAGGTAGAGAGTAAGCATGATCTAGTGATAGAGTTTTCACTCGTGATTGCTATACACTTAGTCACTGGACCTCAAACCCATTCTATTACTTTTTTAGTGCTGGACTATAGAATTTTAATAGATTTACTGGGTAACTGATATATTGTCCATAGTAGGTTACTGATTTATGGAGTGAGGGCTGTTATTCTAGAAAGAAACATACTATATTGGTTAATTTATCCCCGGAGATCCCCATTTAGTTTACTTTTGAAATGTACTGAATATAGATGGAACATGGTAAATTATAGTGGGTTATAATCATTCAACCAAGTGGTCATCCCTGTAGAGCTTCTATTTTAGATGTGTTCTGTATTACAGTAAGTTAACACAGCTGATGTTATTTATGTATCTGGAAGTTGCTTTGTTTTTCTGTACTAAAATAAACTAAAATGCTGTTGATGGGTTCATGTTTTAGTACCTAAAGCTTCTATAAATTAGGTAATATTTTTCTCAGGAAAATGTTTAAATTTTTAATAGAAAGTTGTTAAGGCATCTCCTAGGTGTGGTTAAAAAGGGAGTTTCATAAAAAGTAATTTCACAGGGTGATCACATCATAACTTTAAGATGTGTTGGACATGGGGGGTGTCCTTCCCCAGGCAAAACTTTTTAGTAAAAGGTATATCTCCCAGAAATAAGTTTTGCCCATTCTTTCTGTAAATCTAGGTTAATAGATCTCTGAATAAGCCTTGACCATCCTCAAGAAAGCACCTAATCTTGTTAACTATTCTTTAATCCAATTCCTTTCTTGCTTTTTTTTTTTTACTTTCATGTAATCTTCCTTATATTACTTCCATAATTTCAAATGAGTAAATGAAGCTACAAAACTGTTTTTTTTCAGAGCATCTGAGATCTTGCCCACTGCTATATGTTGTTTATTTGGCTCAAACAAATTCTGATTAAGAATTATCTACGTGTTTGGAAGTTTCTTATGTGGACACAAGACTAGGTAGCTTACCTATCCAATTAAGGAGTCATGAAATTTAAGCTTTATTAGCTTCATGAGAGATCTGTCTCAAGACATCACCACTTTGCTTCAGGACTCCATGAACTTTCCTTTTCTCTAACACAATTTAGTCTAAAGGAGCCTTCATAACCTCAATATTTTACAAAACATGATGGTAGCCTAGTAACTGGTTATCTGATGATATTTTGTTGATCCCGAGGAAAACTGAAGTTGATAATATGGTGGGAGACCAGTATGCTAAAGGGTTGAAAGTAATCCCCCAGGACATAGTCTACTTGGGACTATTATTTTAAACAAAATTTGGAATTCTGCATCCCGTGACATGTTAGATAACCCTAAAAAGTACATCTGTAACATAGTTTAAAAAGCAGAGGCACTATACATACATGTTAGGCATGATTTTCATCTTCCATTCTCCCCAATGCAAATGGACCCTGAATTTGCCTTCTACTTACTGGAAACCTGATAAAGGTAGGATTTCAGCTGTGTTACTAGTCAACATTATTTATGGTAAAAACAAACAAACAAAAATACAGATTACTAAACTATATCTGAACTAGGGGGTTATTAAAAACAAACCCAGAATAAAAACCAGAGTAAAGGGTTTTCTTGAACTTGATGATTCTTTTATATGTGCCCTTTTGGTAAATTGAAATTTGAACTCTGTTAGAATAAATACTGATTTGATACAGAACTCGGGCTTCTAAGTGTGAACCTTTGTTGCACTCCTTGGTCTCATGCTCTCACATTGAGCTGACGGTTGTTGAGCTAATAACTATCTCCTGAACATCTGAAAAGATTGGCCTAGAAGTGTTGCTTCTAATTCTGGCATACTGAGTTTTCTCTCCTGTATCTTTTATAAATTTGAGAAAACTAGAGCTAGATGTGATTATTTCAATCATATGAGTGTGAAGTACCTCATTGAACCCAAAATTGTCAAGACTGGTTATTGTAGTTGACATTTCAAGAATTTGAGAGCAACATATTCCACATCTGGCCAAGCTACTCAGAAAGGCTATTAAACAATCTGCAAGACTGAGAGGTTTGAGTGTAGCCCAAAGAGTATAAAGCTTTTGACTGAGCAGAAACCCTTGTGCACCTATAATTTGCCACCTGGGTCTTTGTCTCAGCTGATTAATGTTTATATGTGTGCAGAGAACTGAGATGCTGAACAAAACTGTGCCAAACTCTCATAGGAGAGTTACATAGGAGACTTTTAGGGTATTGGAGCTGTTATGACTTCTTTCATAAATAGCTTTCCTCATTTAAACAAATATTTTGGTGGTTGCTCTTGGGTTAGGTGACTATATAAGAATGGGGTCACAAGGTGATGTACCAATGTAATGGGGCAGAAGCTATTTCATAGGACACTTTCTTATTTCTTTTAGACCACACCTTTCCTTAATTGTTAAGCACTTATGACATCAGATTCTTGTCAGCATTAAACTGTCTTAACAACAAAACCTTGGGTCCATTGACTACAGAAAGAGAGTTTTAGTCAAGTTAAAGATAACATTTTGAGCGCATTTGTATTTCAAACCCAGGTCCATGAAAGTAGAATGACCCTACAAGCTACACCATTATGAAATCAGACAGAACTGATGGCATGTCTGGCATAAGGACTTGCGACAATAACCCATTACTCTCTGCTTTGGCCCCAACCAATCAGTAGAACCACAATTCCAAATCCTGTAGCTACAATGATAAGTGATATTTTCCCCTATACAGCTCATGCCCTGTTCACACTAGCTTACTTGTGACTCTGGACTTGACACCATTGCCTCAACCAATAAATACTCACTTCTATTCACATTTGACTGAGCTCTGTACATGCAGGCAAGTGGACCCCTTTAGTCCACTTTAGTCCAGTATACCAATTATAAACTGTGTTATATAATCCGCTGTCATCTATTATTACCTTCTACTATTATTTTACTAAATCTCTTCCTTTGGTTTTACTTATGCTTATTCTGTTGTGTTTTTAAATATCTTATATAATTTAATATAATTTCACTTAATATAATTTATTATATTAAATATAATATAATTTCACTTAATATAATTTATTATATTAAATATAATATAATTTCACTACATTATATATATAAGTTATATATATAATTATATATATATAAGTTATATATATATAATTTCACTATATATATATGATTTATTATTACTAACACACAAGATTTTCTATTGTTCCCTAAACACTGATTTAACTATGACAAAACTCTGATATTTAGGTTTCACGTGATTCTAGATCTTCTATTTTTTAATATTTTAAATTTGACCCAAAATATGTATAGGGGAAATTTAGTTATTCTATTTAGTGTAACTTCATTGAGAGATGGGCTTTTCTGATTTCTGGCTTTTCTCTGATTTATCACATTGTGATAAAATAATATTAACTATACCTGTAACAGGATCCTTGAAGGGGATGGTCCTAAGTTTTAATGGGCCCATTTTGCCTGCTGCCAGGAATGACTCTTAATAACAGTTTGGTGAAAAGGAAAGGTATTTTGTCTATTTTAAGGGTATATAGATTTATATTAAAAGTGCACTTACACCATTAAATCCCACTCCATTTAAAAACACCCAACATATACAGACCTGCCCAATTAGGCTAACTTTAAAACAACCAAATAAAAGATACTGTCTTTGAGAAACACAACAGCTTACATCTTAGCATTCCTATTATAAAGTTAAGTTCCCGGCAGCTTCTACACCCAGTTATGGGAGGGTCTTGCACACACTCCCCAACTCTTATGCCATGTGTAATTCCCTGATTCTGGGCAAGCTGCATGTTTCCTTTTTCCCCACTTTTGCAGCCCCCTTCTCGCCACAACAAGACAAATTCTCAGGCCTTGTGTCTGTCTGCGGGTAGTCCTGGAGAGAGAGAGAGAGAGAGAGACTGCATTTCTGCTGCCGTATTTTAAGCCATGATGTGATGCAGTGGTAGGGTGACCAATTGTGGCCATCTGTGAAATCTGCAGCCCTGTAAAGTCTTTCATCACCATTCTATGGTCAAAAACCCCTCCCATCTTCTTGGGACAAAGGTTTATCCAGTCATTTGCATAACTAAGACACTAGCTACCAGCCGTAGATATTGCAAAGCACTTTGTAACTTAATATATAATCATCATGAATGTTCTATTGCCACTAAAAATAAGCTTTTATGCTTTTCTTAATATGTGTTATTGATGTCTACTTAATTGTTCTGTGATTTAGCTTTTCTATATCCTTACCTTATCTTTAATGTTTTTATTTTGTCGGTAACTAAAGGAATTGAAGACCTTTACCATTAAAATGTTTCCACTTTTCTGTCTTCTCTTTTTTCTTTTGCTTTATAATATTTCTTGTTTTTAAGCTATAAAAGTAGTAATTAATTGAAAATAGTAATTTAAAAGATTGTTTATAATTTTTTAAAATTACTTGTAATCTTTACCCTATGTGTCTTCTGAGTCAGAAACTGTGAAAGTATTGTAACAGAAACACTCAGCAGGGAGTAGGAGGTCGAGCCATAGATAGGGGCTCTAACTTAGAGTAGGATCTGTTTTCCCACGCTAGGTCCCTCTTCTTTGTTCCCCGTTTGTCCCCGCCTCCGCCCACTCCCCAAAAGTATATAAGGAGGGGAGACTCTTACTCGGGGCCCAGAATTTGGAGACTGACTCCTCTGGGTCCGAGCGCATAATAAAGTGCCTACTTTTTCACTCATCTTGGAGTTCCGCCGGAGTCTGTTCCCGTAACAGTATAGTTCAACAACCTGTGTTTTAATGCTCTCTTCTGCCTATTCTAGAGTAAAATAAAGTTTGAAAAAATGTTACAGAGAACCATGTCCCACAGCTCCTAATTTTTAGGGGTGGTAGAATGAGAAAATAAAGCTTTTAAGGTATTTTGCATATCAATGGCTGGTAGCTAGTTTTTTTAGTTATGTAGATAGTTGAGGCCAATGGTGGGGGGCGCGGGGAGATGGGAGGACCTTTGGCCACAGATCTCTGGCAGAGAGCTCACAGCCTGCATGAGATTTCCCAAGGATGGCCACAACTGGTCACCATACACACTGCATCACAGGCCTTGGTTAGGATTTAAATGAAAGGCAATATCCATTGTGCGTTGGGCCATGTGGTTTGGAAGACTACAGAGGGGCCCCACCAGTTTGTCACGGGTCCTTTGTGTAAGGAGATGCCACACAGTTCTGGATTAAGAGCATGGAGAAAACACTGTGACATGGATGGGAGCTCCCCAACCAGGCACTAATGGATGAGAGCTACTGGGAACCCTGAACTGTGACTAGCAATGCTAAGCCATTGAATTCTGCTTTTCTGAAAGATGGTACCTCTAACTGGAGTATTCTGAAACTGGCATGGTTTGGCAGGAGAGGCAGGACTGCATGCTTTGGGTGTTTTAAAGGGAGTGGGACTTGACAGCAAAAACCTGCCATTTTTCTGACACTGTAAAACCTTTAAATAAACAATTCCTTTCCTTTTCACCAACTCCAGTATTAAGAGTTAAACTTTTTAGTGGTGGACATCAAGTCCCTCATATCAGGCTGGGACCCTGTTTCAAAAACACACCCTAGAGCACTGCCCTTATTGTGACACGGTTAACATGAGGTTCCTCCTACTTGATCCATACTCAAGCTTAGAGTTGGAACCAAATATCCAATGCACATCAAAAGTAGATTTTTCTTTGATTTGGAGAAGATCCCCAAAGTGCACATAATATCTACTGTTCATAATCCAGTGGTTCAAATTCAAGACCATATCCAGTCATCTGAATGGAGACTTACTGAAATTGACTGAATGTCCTTGTCCCTCCAAATTTATATGTTGAAATCCTAACCACCGATGGTTAGGATAATGGTGTTTGGAGGTGCAGCTTTGAGAGGTCATTAGTGTTAGATGAAATCCTTAGGTGGGGCCCTGGTCCCATGGGGTTAACATCCTTACAAGAAAAGACACCAGATATATTGCTCTCTTTTCGCTGTCACGAAGAAGAGCTCATGTGAGGTCACAGTAAGAAGTAGCCATCTGCAAGTCAGGAAGACATTCGTCACCAAGATTTGAATACAGAAATGCCCAATAATTGCTGTCGTGTTGTTTTTAATTGAAATTGTGTATAAAAAGAAAGTGCAAGTATGTATTTAGAGACTATGAAGACTTCTTTTAGGGATGTTTAAGGCATGAGACAAAACCTTGTTTTTTAGCATGTTTTTCTCCCCACTGACCTGATTGCCCTGGGTGATGTCACTCTGCATGACTCCATACCTGGTGTTTCTGAATACAGATGGTTTAGCATGTTTATTTTTTAACAAATTAAGCCATGGCCTTCAACAAATCTTTAACTCTGTTTAATTGCCAGAACATTGTTTTTACAGCTATCGACTTATCAAATGATTCACCTCTTTGATGTCTATGTTCAAATCTCACCTTATCTTCAACCAGATTCCATCCCCCCTACCTTTTTATCTTGATATAGTGGCTTTGTTTTCCATATTACCTCTTGCTTTTTTACATTGTTTATGTATATATTATGCATAATTGTTAACTGTTCCATCTCCCCTCCATCATGTAAACTCCATCAAAATATGGGTACTTGATAGTTTTGTTTCCTGGGATATCTTGTTTCTCACATGGTGCCTGTCATATGTTAGGTTCTTAGTAATTGTATCAAAAATAAAATATTTGTTGAATTAAAGAAATTCATATTTTCTTGAGCTAATTCGGTCACACTTTTTAAGTATCTGTCATTTTACTTTTTTTTTTCTGGAATTTTTACATGCCTGGTTTATGCTGATTCACAGAGGTGATTACTGCATTAAGAAATTAACATATTGTTTGAAACCTCCATTTTCAACAAGGTATAACACATGTTTTTAGTAATTTTTTTTCTCTGTATTTTTAAAAGTTGCCTTTCCTTGCAAAGTCTTTATACTACCTGTTTGAGTACTCCTTATTGAAGAAGGAAAATATTCCTTAGTGTGTATGTGTGTATATATGTATATGTGTGTGTGTGTGTGTGTGTGTAATCATATATAAAATCACTTGGAAAATAATTAATGTGAGGTTATTGTAATTTTTCTTTTGCCCAGAATTTTTAAATTTAAGTTATTAATGCTTTCTTCTTAGCAGTCAAAGACGATAGCAACGCTTCTATGTCCTGACATGGAGATGGGCTTCAGCAACAATCCATGGCCTGACTGTGATTTTGTCACACCTTGTTTCTAAAATGCAAACTGGCTCCAGGGATGTTTCTGTTGCTTTATGCTATTGTCTTTCCCTGATGGACAAAAGAGATTCCCAACAGACATGGCCATCAACCTGAAAATGCCTACAGTTCTGGTGACTTCTGAGATTGATTGCCATAATGCTTTCTGCTTCCTAAAACAATCAATACTATTTCAGACTCATTCCATTTGACTGCAATTCTATCAACTTTTTAATGTTTTTTAGGGGTATTTAGCTGTGTCCTATTTTTTCTAAAAATGAAAGTTACATTTCTTTTACTCAACTTTCTTGTTACTTTTACATAATTTTTGAGGAAAAGAGAAGGAAATGTTGTGTTCTTCAGATTATAGTCTGTGTAGCTTTTTAAATCGAAAATTAAAACATTTACCCTACACTACTGTTATTTGTTTTACCAATTACCTATATTTAATTGTTTTATCTAAGCACAGCTTTAGTGCTATCTTATAATGTTGATATATAACAATCTGAGTTTAAATCAGTTTTAAACAGTGTATTAGTTTACTATTTGCTGCAGTAACAAGTTACCACAGATTTGGTGACTTAACATACATTCATTTTCTTACACATCAGGGCATCAGAAATCCCACACCTTTCTTACAAGATAAGATTAAAATGTCTGCATAACTTTATTCCCTTTTGAGGGCTGTAATGGATAATTGATTTCTTTGCTATTTACAGTTTGAAGAAGCTATCCATATTTCTTGGCTTTGTCCTCCTTCCTTTATTTCACAGCCAGCCAAATAGCACCTCTCTGACCCTGTTTCTGTTGTTTACATCTCTTTCACATGTAGTGTTTACTTTTAATTATTTCTATTTTTAAATATTTAACTGTTCATATATCCATTTTAAATTAGAAAGTAGTTAATATTTCTAATTCCTACTAGTTTGAAAGAAATATCTATTTTTCTATATAAGGAGTATATTATTTTCTATATATGTATAATATCTATTTTATTGCTCAAATCCTCTATTTTATTGTTTTATTTATTTCATAGATAATTTAATACCATTGATCATCACCACTTCTATTTTTTCTTACATCTAGTTTTATTTTAATGTTCCTTACACAAATATTATATATTTAATATTAAATTCAATTGATTCTTAATCATATATATAGTAATTACTTGAAATGTGTGCCAGAGATTGCTGGTTGTCCCAAAGATCCAGTTTCTTTTTTCTGCAGTAATAACACAACTACATTGTACCAGTAATCATGTTAAATAACATTAAATGCAATATTTAAAAAACCAAAATTAATACAAATTTTGTAATTAATAACTAAAATGGAAATGGTAAAAATTATAAACAAGGACATAAGAATAGAGTGATTGTTTTATTACCTCAAATTATTGTGCATTAGAAACAGTTTTTTCAATAATCTCATACATCTGGATTTATGAGGTCTCAGTGACTAGAGAATGGATTAGGCAACATGGAGTTTTATATATAATTATGTTTTCTGATTGGTCAGTGACACTCAGTCACTTCTTTCTCGTGGTCAAAATATAAAAGGTCATTTTACTAAGTGTGTATCAGGAAACACATTTTTCCTTTTGCCTCAGGCTTAGCATGGTCCTGTCCTACTGTCCCACCCCAGGCTTGAGGGAAGGCTGCACTTTGCAATGTTTGCTTTGTGGCCCTTTAACACAAATGCGAAGAACCTTCTTTTATCTCTTTTATCCCACGCCCACTCCTGGGCTTCCAAGACATGAAACTAAATCTTATTCCTACTCTTCGCCAAATTCCTACGTGTCTCTACCTACTATGGAATGAAAGTGAAGCAGAAGTTGCTTTAGCACTAATCACTGTGGTGTGTTCTGAGTTCGTACATTGTCTCAAAGTGTTTATCTGGCTTGGGAGTCCACCTCTTCTGTTATTTTCTGTTTTATATACTTTATGAACTATTACCATGTGTTCAAAAGAGAGAGGTGCATGAAAAATTATAATTTATTGAGCTACCTGAACACGAGTCCATATTTTTAGAAAATGATGAAAGTGAAGTCTAGAGATACAGTGGCCTGATAATAAAAATGCCAGTGAAAATATAGTGAGCCCCATATTTTACTTCTAATACATGCTTTAATGTAAGGATTCTAATTAAAGAAACAGGATTTCTAAAAACTAATCAGAAAATACTAAGCAATAAGATGAGGGCACATATGTCCAGGGCAATTTGCTGCATTTCTGACTGTCCTTCTATTATTAAGAATTGAATACTTTTGCAAAGTTATTTCCCCCATTGTGGTAGTTGATCTAATTATACAAACCCATAAAGTGAAATGTTATTTATTAGTTATACATTTCTTTCTACTTTCCTCCTGCAGTGCTAGTCCCTCTATGGAACCACGCTGGCATTCAATTCCTATTGCAAGAAACTATTGATTTCTCTGGTTCTTTTCTCAGTTTGTTATAAAGTTTAAAACATAACTTGTATTTCAAATATTTTTATTATGTTTCAAAAGCTTAAAATGCCAGTGGTTATTTTAGATATGCCTAAATTAATATTTAACAGCTCATTAGATGCAACATAGTTGGAAACATATATTTTTGAAAATCTTTTTGAGTACATTTATGGGACCTCTTTGCTTTCATGATTTGTAAGCTTGGAAAAATGATAGTCTGAAGAAGCAAGGCAATTTCTAAGTAAAGTGATACACAGTGTAGAGCTATTATCATTTTGTCCATTTTGGTGAATGAAGCTTGTTGGTGTTTGAGTAAAAATGACTATTTCCTACAGAGAAAACTGATCCAAAGTTACTGAAAGCTAAATAGAAACACAAAAATATATACTTAACAACTATTAATATTAATTTCCTTCATCATAATATAGTAATTGTGATTCTTGAAAACACTTCACCATGTATTGTGATATTGTGTGCTTTTTAGGTTAAGCTGTAATCCAAGTGCATTGAGTATTTCAAAGAATATGCTTTTTCATCAGATAGTTATATTCTTCAAGGTGTGGTTAAAAAGAGATGCTACATCTCTCAGGCTTGGTAGAATAGACTAACGTAGTAGGTGTCCTGTAGGGTTCAGTGGCACAGACTTGCCAATCACCAGAGTTGGGTACTCCAGGTGTGTCCCCTCCCTCCATGTGAGCTGTGTGCATTCTCTTGTCATAGCGGAGCCTTGATTGCTGTTGGCATGCCAGCAGGAGGTTTACCCCCAGGATAAATAGCTATGAGGACTGTCTGTGACCACCATGGAAGATCAGCTGTGCAGGGGCCAACCCCATGGAGCAGGACGTATTTCGGTGGGGCTGCTGCTTTCTGAGTCTGCCCCTTGAGTGCATCACTTGTGGGGATGGGTGGGGTGGTCCTTCGACATAGTCTGAAGCTGTCCCCCAGGAAGACTGGCTCTGGAGCCTTCAGGAAAGTGCAGGCCAAGGTCAGCTGCCTGGGGTCACCCAGCATGACCTGCAAAACGGCCTACAGCTGGTTACTATTTGTGCTGGGATTGGAGGGGCCTGGGAGAGGCCAGGCTGTGCACTGGGCAAAGAGAGACCAGCTGCAGCTACCCTGGGCCTGGTGCCATTCAGCAAGATATACAGGGGAGGTCAAGGCCAGATGCTGCTGCTTTGAGAGATCTTAGGAAGGTCTGAAGTATGAGCCAAGAAGGTCCCTGGAAACAACCTGAATGTCCACTAGCAGATGAATGGATAAAGTAGTGGTGCATATATATAACAAAATATGACTCAGCCATAAAGAAGAATGACATCTTGTTGTCTGTTACATCATGGATGGACCTAGAGGTTATTGTGCTGAGTGAAATAAGTCAGAAGAAGACCAGTGCCATATGGTTTTATTTATATATGGTATTTAAAAACCAAAATAAATAAACAGCAAGAATCTCATAGATACATAGAACACTTTGATGGTTGCCAGATTGGAGGGAGATTGGGAGGATAGACTAAGAAGTACAAATTGGTAGTTACAGTAGTCATGAAATATAAAGTATGTAGAAAATATGTATAGTTGATAATATTGTTATAACTATGTATGGTTTCAGATGAATACTAGATTTATCGGGGTGATCACTTAGTGAGTTACATAATGTCTAATCGCTGGGTTGTATGCCTGAAACTAATATAACATTGATGTCATCTGTAATTAAAATTTTTTAAAATATTAAAATCATAAAATAAAAAACAACATAAAATGTGATTCTATTTCCTCTTCCATAATCAGCATTATCTTAATTAGTATGGTTAATTTGAGAAATGGGTTTTAATGGTTAAAAGAATGATCCATTAATAAGCATGTTGAATACTACAAATGAGCTCTCATTGATAAGGTCAGTAAAAAATGCAGATTGGGGAAATTATTTTAGAGATAGATAATCCTTGTTCTTGGCTAAACAGACCATATAATAGCAATACCTATTGCTATTACACTTACAGTTAAAGCCCTAAGGTAAACCTGTAAGTGATCTTGTGCCAGCCTTGAATCTGGGAAGTCCAGATATCTGATTCTTGGTAGGAGAGCAGTAGAATCTGGCCTTTGAATTCTGGTGTGTTTTCTTTGAGTGAACATTTACATAGGTAGTGTCTCAACATCTAAAGAGACAGAGAGAAAAGACTTGCTTGAGGTTAGCGAAGAGGTTGTACAAAATATCTTAGTGATTGCCTGCTAGCCAGCCTTCAGCTACTTAAATGTATTATATGTAAGTGTCAGGATAGTTGGAGACTCACTTATAATACAAATAGAAAAAATATGGGGAGGAAATTAGGCAATCCTAATGGTTCTCAAAAACTTTCTGTGGCTACAATTATTAACAATAACAAAACAAAGTGAAGTTGTATAAGACCAAATTGTCTTAGGTCAGTTCACAATATACTAACATTCATTTATTTCACAAACCTTAATTCACTTTTTGATTATATGTATGAAAAGCTGAGAAAAGTTTGAGGTAGATAAATGTAATAAAAATTTCTTAAAAGAAGTTAAAATTTTATCAAAAGTTATAAAAGCAGATGTATCCCATTTGTCTTCAGGCATATGTATAAATGTGTACTATTTTAGTAACTTTAATACAAAATAAAAAAATTAATTATTAATGGTGATGCAGATACATAAAACTTTTATTATTATGTTATGGGCTGTAGAGTAATAAATAACCTGTAATGACAATTTTGAGTTTTCATGGTTAATCTTGAATGGTTTTAATTATACTTGGAACATGTTGTTTGCAAACAATTGGTAACAAATAAAGATGAACTTTCAGAAAAACTACGAAAGCTTTTGGTATATTAAAATGAAATTTATAAATTAATATATATTTTAAAATATTTTATTTATTAGTTTTAGAGAGAGGGGAAGGGTGGGAGGCAGAGATGGAGAGAAACACCAATGTATAGTTGCCTTTCATCTGCCTCCAGCTACAGACCTGCTGGAGACTTGACTTGCAACCTCTTTATGTGCCGTGGCTGGCAATTGAACCGGCAACCTTTGGGTTTGCAGGCTGGCACCTATCCACTGAACTGCCAGCCAGGGTTTTATAAATTAATATCTCAATCACCTTATCATAGTCCCTAGTAGAGTCTCATTTGAATTCTATTATTCTGCAACTTGATTTGATCTAGTCTCCTCTTCTTCAACCTCATTACTCAAGAGCTTATCAATTTGACATATAATTATTACCCTAATATAACTGCTGGATGCGAAATCTTTGTTCATTGTAGTACGTTTAATGAACATTTAGGAAAAAAGTGCGAATTATATTAAAAATCAAATGTTCATCCTATTATAAAATTTTAGTTTTTTCTACAAAATTTAAATATGCCTTTACTTCATAGTTCTATATGAATTGTTTTTATATTATTAAGAAAATAATATTTTGCTGTTTTATATTACTAAGAAAATTTTACATTTATCAAAGGGCTTGTTTTAACAATTTATTTATGAACATAATCTCAAAGGAATTTCCATTATTCCTACATTCAATCATTAGCTAAAAGCAAGAATTTTCCTGGCAATATACTAAGTAAAAGAGACAAATACAAGAGTGATAGAAAGGTTGGAATTAGCCTCTACTTTCCCAAATTTTACTTACTGAATATGTAAGTTAAATTAGTCTCTTTGAGATGTTATTTTTCTGGAAATGACCATACAGTTTAAATGATGTGATGCATATGAAGCATTAAGGACATTGTTTGACCTACAACAGAGGTCTCAGTATCCATTATATGCATTTTATAGTCATTTTACTGTTATATCAAATATCTATATGCATTTATTTATATTTATTTCAGAGTGAAAGGTACCAGGAGGCTACATTTAAGCAGATTCACTTTGATAATATTTGAATAAATTATTATTTTTATTGAGGTATAATTTACATATCTCTGAGTCACACTTTTAGTATACACTTAGGAATTTTGACAACTTGATACATTTGTGTAACTACGCCACAATCAAAATGTAGAGCTACTGCATAATCCCCACAAACTCCTTATTTTCCTTTGTAGCCAATATTTCCTCATCCAATTACAGACCCTGAAAATGCCACTCTATTTTCTGTTCTAGTAGTTTTAACCTTGCCAAGAGGCCTAGCAAAATAAATTTGAAGTTAATCCATGCTATGTATAGCAGTAGTAAATAAATAAATAAAGCGTGTGTGTGTGTGTGTGTGTGTGTGTGTGTGTGTGTGTAAATAAATAAATAAATAAAATTACTGAATGGTATTCCATTATATGGGGAAATAGGTAAGCACAGTTTTTATCCACTGAGAAGTTGAAGAACCTTAAGTTGTTTCCAGTCACTAATGATTAGGAATATATATGTTTGTACAATAATGGGGTAAACATGAATTTTAATAAGCAGGGGGAGCAGATTGTGAGGAAGCAGAGAAATTATCTATTTCAGTCTGTCTTTTTACTGTTTTTCATATGTAAAATTCTGAGATTTTTTCAATAGTTTACGTACATGTTAAGTGAAAGAATAAGCTCAAAATAAAGGCATCACAATTGAGCCTCTATTCCTTTTTTGATTCAAATATTTAAAGAATAAGAGGATCAGAAATAGTTGAATGTATGTCAATCTGTGAACCAGATAGAATAATAAAAATAACTGAATTATCATTCTGCACTTTTAATTCAGTAATTAATAACTACTGACTGCAGTAGGAAACATATGTTGATGAAAGTATCCCCAAGCCATTACTCTGTAAGATCATTTCCTATCATTTGTCAAAGCAATTTTTAGCCTTATACGTGAAATGTTTACATATGAAAGATACAACCTATGTCACTATAATTTACACAAATATTTATAGTCACAATATAAACGTAAATACCATTATCCAGCAACAATAGCAATTAGATATCTATGTGAATGTTGTATGGATTTTTCTTCTATTATTAGACATTCTGAATAGTCAAGTACTTATAAAATATTAACAGACAGGCAAAAATGCAAAGAAATTCTTGTAATTACAAAAGTAAGTCACATACAGTCATAATTATGCTATACACTATCAGAGAGGAAATAGCTAATCATAAATAGTATCATATTTAGCCACTAGTCTAGGAAACTAATGGAATTATAATATTAGACAGCTTCCACTTTGATGAAAAATAGTTCAAAAATTACATTTGTTATAAAGCTTCAAATTCTATTAGATTTCTTCTGGTTTGGGTTTTATGATAGGAAAATATAATATGAATGTCGGTATATTTTTGACTTTGGGAAAAGAAAGAAAGTATACTATAGCAGAGAGAATAGAAGTGGCTTTTATATTTCTTCAGAGAAGCTGTGCACTATGAAAATCTGTGCTATAAAAGACTAGTTGATAAAGAACCTGGCTTTTATTAAAAGGAAGTGAAACTCTTTCAGAGGTTTACAGTGTTCCAAAAAATATTTAATTTGATTTATTTTTTATTCTCCCTTTGGTACTTTACCACTTTTGAATAACTATAAGAAGTCAATTAAAGGATCATTTTTTTTCTCTTTTGCCATTGATGAGGTTGTTCTTTACAGCTTGAGAAAGTTTGAACTTGCCCATAGTCAGGTGAAGGGCAAGAAAGAAATAGTAACAGAGCACCTCCTTCCCTCCTATAGAGATGGCTGGGGGGAGCAAAATATCCCTGCAGAAGGAGCTCTTAAAATATAGTGGTTGCCCTGGCTGGTAGCACAGTGGATAAGGCGCTGGCCTGTGAACCCAAAGGTCGCAGGTTCGATTCCCCAGCCAGGGCACATAACCAGGTTGCAAACCAGGTCTCCAGCCAGGTCTGTGGCTGGAGGCAGGTGAAAGGCAACCACATGTTGATGTCTCTCTCCCTCTCTGCCTCTCTCCCTTCCCCTCTTTCTAAAATAATGAAATAAAATCTTTAAAAAATATATATTGTGGTTGGCATTATGAGTTTACTCCTGCTATAAAATAGGTAACTGAAATACATATTTAAACATATCAAATAATCTTTAAAATTCTATTAACTTAAAAGCTATTTCAAACTTTTTTTTTCAAAATCTACATATCAGAGAGCTCTGTCTTATGTTCCTGGAATATTTAACAAAAGAGAAATCATTTTGTCAAGAAAAGCTTTTCTTGTCCTGATATGTGTGGCTCAACTGGTTGGAGATCATGCTGCCAAGTGAAAGGTCATAAAAGTTCATGGGTTTAATTTCTGATCAGGGCACTTGCCTGGGCCGTGGTTCCTCCTCAGCTGGGGACCTATCCTGTTTCTCTCTCACATTGATGTTTCACTCCCTCTTTTTCTCTCTCCCTTCCTCTCTCCCTAAAAGACAATAAACTATTTTTATAAAATCCACTTTTCTCAGTTACTTCTGATTAAGAAAAAGAAATATTTGAGAGATAAAATTCTAAATAAAACATTAAGTTAGAGTTTAGAACCATGTTTCACCTGACCACTGATTGGTATCATCTGGTAGTGTAGGCTCATTGGAAGCAGTAAGGTACATGGAACATGGAACTTTTCTTAATCCTGTTTAAACATACAAAAAGGGGTGTATGAGTAAAATAAGTACATTTTAGTAATTTTAATTAGTAAAATTAGTTATCTTATCAGAATTAGCAAGTTTAAAATTGTTAGTATTTAATCATCATAATTTAAATATTAACAGAACTATAAACAAATGTTGTATTTGTTGTAAAACTGTATGTTCAACCTGAGTACTGTATTTTTTAAAAAATATTATTTATTATTATTTTTAGAGAGAGGGGAAAGGAGAGAGGCAGAGAGGGAGAGAGACATCAATGTATGGTTGCCTTTCACCTGCCTTCAGCTAAGGACCTAGTTGGAGACCTGGCTTGCAACCTGGTTATGTGCCTTCACTGGAAATTGAACCAGAGACCTTTCGGTTTGCAGGTCAGTGCCTTATCCGCTGTGCCATCAGCCAGGGGAATGTACTGTATTTGATAGACATAGACGTTAGCCATTTGAAGAAAGAAATGGCTATATTTTTCAAAGACAAACGTTGAAAGCCAGAGTTCTAATATTTTATAGTGGTTTTCCCTTAATCATCAGCCCATGCATCTACAATGTTTTCTAGATACAATGTAAGTGTTCTAATTCATTTAGGAGCATATTTCCTTTATGAGGATCATGTTTTGTTTCTTACTCTAAGTACCCTTAAGCTAAAAATTGTATTGGCTTACATCTTCAGTCATCTTTTCTTTTTAGATAGCTCTAGCATTGTTTAGTTGTCTTTAAATTCATTTGAAACAATTTTATTAGATTGTGTTGTGATAACTGTCATATAGACATTCATTTAAAAAAGTTACAAAATTTGTTGGGGAATTTTTTGTAGCCATTTTAATAATGTAGATGCAAAAAATAGGCAACATTTTTAGCATATTATGCTTTATTATTTCAAGAAAGATAAAAATGCAACTGAAATGCAAAAAAAAATTATGCAGTATATGAGAAGGTTCTGTGGCTGATTAATCACGTCAAAAGTGGTTTGTGAAGTTTCAGGCTGGATATTTCTTGCTAAATGATGTTCCACAGTCAGGTAGACATTTTGAAATTAATAGTGATTGAATCAATTAATTGAGAACAATCAACATTATACCATGCAGGAGATAGCCGACATACTCAAAATGTCTAAGTCAAGCATTGAAAATCATTTGCACTGGTTAACTATGTTGTTTGTTTTGATGTTTGGGTTCCACATAAGTTGAAATAAGTAAAAATACATTCTTGACTGTATTTCCTCAGGTAATTCTCTATTTAATTGTAATGAAAATGTTCTATTTTGAAAACAAATTGTGGGTGATGAAAAGTATATACTTTACAACAATGTGGACTGATAAAGATCATGAAGCAAGCAGTATGAACCACCACCAACCACACCAAAGGGTGTGTTAATGGGAAAAATATCAATTCCCCCGAAAGTCTGCAAAGGCACCTGGAACAATTGTTTTCTCAAAAAGATAAAAAGTTTTCGGAAGATTGAATTATGAAGTTGCCTGAAAGAAGGCGGAAGGTAGTGAAACAAAACAGTGAATATGTTGTTAAATGAAGTTGTTGGTTTAACTTCTTTAATATGTAAACTAGAAATGATATTGATATTTCCTATCTCATAAGATTGCTTTGTTAATTAAGTGAGTTAGTACAGGTGAAATGCTTAGAACAATTCCTGGGACTTGTAATACCTGCTTTATAAATAACTGACATTTTAGTCTATAATACAGAGCACACCATATGTGACATAAATTTTTGTGAGCTAAGGCTTTATGGTATTAAAACATGATAAATTAATAAAAAGGCAAGAAATTCAAAACTAGGAAAAAGATCACTGTTATGATGGCTAGTTGGTTGACATCTTTGTTAAACAAAGTATATTCACTAAAAAAGGGATTCTACAAATAACATGTTGCAAAGAAATGAAGCATAATCCAGCATAAATCATTTTTAAAAAGTGGGATGCAATCTAATGATGTCACTTAAAATGATAAGTATATCCTTTCCTCTTTTCCTAAAAGCAACGAAAAAACATGTCCTTGGGTGAGGATAAAAAATGATAAGCATAGAATTAACTTATTTTAATATAAACTTGATTGAACTATTCACCTCACACACATAACCAAATACAATTAGTAAATATTATAGCAAGCTGTAATAGAGTTAGGTTACATAGGCTTTAGGTATTTGGTGCAAACATAGTTAATACCAACAAATACAATCATCTTTTTAAAATAAAATAGACAACTACAGTTTTTCCTAGAATGTGGTTTATGTGATTACTGTATATTAAAGATACTAATAGACACATTGAGAAAAGTAAAAATAGAAAATATAATGATTTTTATCAAAATACCTCCAGTAAAAGATGTTCTCAATTTCCTTCCAACAAAGCATTGTGCAATTTGTTAGTATAAGCTTAATGAAGGGTACAATCCCTTTGCATTTACATTTAACATCATATTGTGTTCATTAGTAGTTCAGGGCAAGTAAAGAATGACTGGAATGTTTCATAGCAGCAATTCAGTCATTCTTGGCTAACATTGCCTTATGTAACTAATGACACAGATGTGTAAGCTTCATGTACTTATGTTAAATCAACCCCAACATAAAAAATAACCTTTTAATGTAGTAATAATTTTCTTTAAAGCAGTATCAAGGTAACTTTCTATATAAATACAATGAAATTTATCTTGTGATACCAGTTTGTGAGAAAGTACAAGTCTACTACCCTTTGGTATATCACAATGATAGCATCACAATGACTTAAGAATTACTGCTTCTTTTCCTCAGTGGATCTGGTAGCACCTCAATATATATAGTTGACCCTCATTATTCACAGTTGTTATGTTTGATAAAGTAACGTGGACACCGAATTAGCAAGTAACGAGTAACTGCTTCTATGAAAAATACAAGATTAGATTCTGGTAAGCCTCTGGACACATTTTCCCCAACCGAAATGCCACATGCATTACACGGTTCATTTACTAATGTTCTTATTAACCAGGATAGTCTCTTCAACATTGAAAATCTATTATTTCATATAATCCTTCTCCTGTATTAGATTTAGCAGACATTTAAAAATTATGTCCTGACCTGCAGATCTTGCATAGCCTGAAGGTTAGTTAGTAGGTTAGTTAGTTAGTTAGTTTGTTTGTTTTGCACTGTGTTGCCTTTTTAAATATACAAATTACCCTGCATTGACCAAGAAGAGTTTAGCATTTTAGCATGCCCTTGGATACTGTAACTGCATTGTTTTTATGGCTTTCACTTCATAACAGTGTTGTCCAGTGTACATTTTCATAGTTGTCATCTCTCAACTTTATAAATGTGTCAGCTTTTCTATCTTTACTATAGTTTCATCATGCACTATAGATGTTACTTTAGCACTTCACAGAACACATGTACATACTGATTGGTGCAATTCTTCTTTTTTCTGGATGTGAATATTATTGGGTCATTACCATCAAACTCTCTGCCAAAAACACTATAACTCATGCCTGAACAAAGCGTGTATGACACATATATTTCTCTGTAAGGTACCCTTGACCTTGGGAACGTTTGTTAGTACTTTAGCGCTATATCTGGGAGCCATTATAAACACCAAAAAAGGACAAAATTTGGCACTAACTGCATCATGAAAAGGAGAATAGTTTATAGCAGAAAGCTGAAAGAAAAAGACAAGTGTTATCTTGCTAGATTTCAGCTGGACTCTTGGACCTTGAATGACTGCATTTTGAGACCCTGTGCCTGTCTGAAAATGGAGTTATAAATAAGTGAGAAGTTTACAAATGTGAAATCCACAAATAATGAGAATTGAGTATAGGTAAAGCAATGTCTATACTAACTGTAGAATATATAATACTCTATATTTGAATTACCTTGGAGGGAAAACATTTATGATGAATAATGAACACTAATACATAAGTGATAATGTCTCCATGTTAAAAATTTTATACCAATTATCACATTTAATTATAACAACTCTATATAAAGGTACTGTCACATCCATACTTGCTGGATTAAGAAACTAAGAGTTAGGCAAGTTAATTACTTCCTTATGATTGCTTGGTTTATGAATAAGGAAGTTGGCATTTAAGCACATTCAGTATGATCCTACAGGCTTCAACATTTGCCACACTGCACATACTGTGTCAGGAGTTCTTCAAGACATGAGGGCTGATAGGAGAGCTTAAAAGCCAAACAATAAATACAATTATCTTTTTCCAATTGCATTGTGGTAAGAGAATTAGTAGGGACCCAAAACCTAACATGGATGAAATGGGAGCTGTGTTGGTCATAGGCCAAATTCAACAACCAAATTAATTGATGTTGCTACAGAAAACTAAAAGAAGTAAGCATGGGGGCTGAAGTCAGAGAGATAGTTTGAGGTTAGGGCTTGTGGGATGGTTTAAAGGTTGAGTAAGGGAGTATGGAGCACATTTATTCCGTTGCACCCTGTTGTCTTCAGACAGCTCATAGTTAGAGCCCTGCAGATACGCTTTCTATTCTTACACATTTCATATCTGAAGAATGTGGCTTTGCTACCCTTACCCACCTGCATTCTAAACCCTTATGACACAAACCATGTTACCTGCATTATATTTGGAGGAACCACCTGTGCACATTTTTCATTATCCCTAACAAAGAAATAAGTCAGTGTTCCTACCATCAAAACTGTCAACAGACTATAATCTGGCATCTGCTCTAGCAGATGGCCCCTGGTGTAAGGGTATAATAGTGCTCTTCCAGAGTTGTCAAGAGAGTGTTGTCATAAATCCAGAACAAAAGATACCCATGTGGTATACTACAATTTAATTATGGTCCTAGTCATCCTTAGAAGAGTTCCAAGATATGCATATATTTTTAAAGTATGCCCATAATTACAGGTGTGAATCTTTTGAACACCAGGGATAATAGCAAGGGATTTTTTTTTCCTAAGTTGTTTACAGAAGGTCTATGCTGTAGATAATTGTATAGTAAATGATTGATTTCTCATTACTGTCTGGAATATGCTCTTCAATAGATTCAGTGTAGACCAAAGTCACTATATTAAATTAAAATAGACTTGAGGGATAACATGGGTAACATATTTCTTAATCATTTATTCATTGAATATTATGTACCATGATATATTAAATCACTGTTTAATTGACAGGTGTTGTATGATTTCCAATATTTTATTTTTATTAATGTGGCTATTTCCATAAAAAGAACTTGGTAGTTTTTCAATCCCTACTCTTACTTAGCTTTAGCCCATTGAAACATTTAACATGTTAAATTCACTCTGAAAATAGTTGTCCAGGTGAGTGTTTTTTTTTTTGTTGTTGTTGTTGTTTCAATTAATTCTGTGAGAAATTAGGAAGTGTCAATTATAATACACATGCTGATTAACTGGTTGTTATAAATAATATGAACTTCTATGTCAAGGCTTAAACACTAATATAAATAAATATAGATAGATGTATATATGTATTTTCATGGATTGAGAATAAGAGAAGGTACATTTAAGACCTTCTATTACCTATGCATGAATTTATTCTCTGTTGTTCCTACTAAAAGACAAACTAGAGATAGGAGAAAAAATTTAAATGTCAATAATTGGTAAGAGATCATGAAATATTTAAATTACTATGGGCATATCTATTGAGCACATAAAATTATGGTCTTTCTTTGAGGGGGAAGCAGTTGACAGATGAAGAAAAAAATTTAATTTTTTACTTTTTAATTAAATTTATTGAGATAACAATAGAATTTTATGTTTGTATATAGAAATATAGAGATAATACTACAAGCTGATGGGATTTGAGTTCTTAGATATGAAGGAGGTATTCTTTTGCTTGAATTATAAAAAATAACTTTGCCCTGGTCTGTGTGGCTCGGTTGATTGGAACGTTGTCCTGCACACCAGAGGATCATAGGTTTGATTGCTGGACAGGGCACCTGACTGGGTTGCAGGTTGGGTCACAACTCAGGTGCATGCCAGGGGCAGCGGATCAATGTGTCTTTCTTACACTGATGTTTCTTTTTCTCTCTCTTCCAATCTCTCTATAAATATGTTCTCAGGTAAGGGTTAAAAATAATTTTTTAAAGTTTTCACAATAATTAATTTTTACTTAAATCAGAGAGAGGACCTTTGAATGATAGTGAAGTAAAGTTATTAGCATTAGGGACTTCACCTGAGTGTAGTAAAACATAATGGAGGCTAAAACACTCATCTCATTTGAGCCCATTGAGTCATATAGCATAGAAATTAAAGCACTGTTTTATTATATCTATTTTAATAGTGTGCATAACTTTGAAAATGTCCTACTACCACCTAAAATGCAATATTCTAAATAAATCTACGTAAGCATAAAATAATAGCACACTGTAGTTCTCATGACCCTATATTTTTAAAAAGATTTTATTTATTGTTTTTAGAGAGAGGGGAAGGGAGAAAGGCAGAGGGGGAAAGAGACATCAATGTATGGTTGCCTTTCACCTGCCTCCAGCTACGGACTTGGCTGGAGACCTGGCTTGCAACCTGGTTATGTGCCCTGGCTGGGAATCAAACCAGCAACCTTTGGGCTTGCAGGCTGGCACCTATCCACTGAGCCACCAGTCAGGGCCCTATGACCCTATTTTTATAGTAAATGTAACTAAAGTTCGGCTTGGCATATGGTAAACAATTGAAACTAAAATTTTGAGTTCAGAATAGTACAGTACTAAATACAAGTACATGATCTGTGGACCACATATACACACTTAAACATTTTTTTTTGTATTTTTTTTTTTTTCATTACAATTTAACCCCCTTATATACCTTTTCTTGCATTTTTAAATGTTCCTAAAAGATTGATGAAATAATCCTAAGTAAAACAAGTTTGGGCTCTAAACTGTCCTTACAAACTTGCTGAAGTTTCAAACATGCATAATATATTACTTTTATAGTACTTAATTTCCTGTAGTTTAAAGAAAAGCAGTGTTTGGAATTGCGCTTGTAGGATTTTAACCAAGTCAATCTAAAGAGTTCTAAAAAATTAAGACTATTATCAACCTTTGCTTTTACTAGTTTTATACAGTACCCACTTTAAGAAAACTAATAGATTTATCATAAGTTCATATCTAGGTAGCAAACAGATTTATCAACAAGTTCAAATATAAATATTTTTTAGAATATGTTACCATAGAAAAGAGGTATCTAATGAATTATTTTTATAATTTAAGGCAATTCTGTGATCTGACACTTACTATGTTATTTTAGAAAAGTCAGTTAAGCTATCAGAAACATTTTTTACCTGCAAAACAAAAATGAACACTGAGTAAGCAGACAAAAGAGTAGTTTCCAATCTCACATGGACTATTAATCATAATTTGTTTTATACTCCATTTTGAAACCCTGACCCAAACATAACACCTCAAATTTATTATTCAAACAGCTAGAGAAAATGGGAGATAGCATGTATTCATTTTTTATTCCAGGCATAAACAATTACCATAAATTTAGTAGCTCCTGAGGTCCCTATTTTCTGCTGACTGTCAGCAGAAAGGCATTCTTAGCCCCAGATGCTTGTCACCCTTCTTTAAAAAAAAAAAAAAAAAATGTAGACACCTACATCTCAAAGCCAGCAATAACGCATCAAACCCTTCTCAGGATAATTACACCTAAAGCCTGGGATGTCTTGTTACCCAATATTTCTTTTTATAAAAATTGCTGAAGTCACAGTTTTACCATCCATATATAAAACTCAAATGTGAACAAAAGTTTATATATTCATAAAATTTTTCTTTGTAAAGTAAAATGCATATCCATTAAAGAGTAGGCTTTAGCTAATTAGCAAATTAATTTGTTTTAAAATATAACTTTATAATTATGCTTCTGGCCAAGATGCAGTAACAGAGACAAATTTGAGCATATATACCTTACAAATCTAAACTAAAAAAATACATGAAGCAATAGTTTCCAAGATATTAAACATCAGACAGAGAAGGACCATATTATAGGAGACAGAGGAAGCAAACAATGATCTCTATGATTGCACCACTAATGGGTGAGAGAGTTTTCCAGGAAGAGTTCAGAAATCTTTCTGAGTTAAAAAATATGTTGCTGAGAGTCTGGAAGACCTAGGAGTTAGAGCTTGCATGGCAGGGTAATAGGAAGAGAGTTGTGCATTGAAAATTATTTTTAGGGTTCCCACTCTTGATTTTAGTGGAGTGCTTATTATTGTGTGTATGTAAAGAAATTACTAAGACATGGGATAGAAATATCTGAAAAGACTAAACAATAACTAGAGCTCACTTAGAGCTGGGAGTAGTTATTGATTTTATCAGCCACATAGAAATCTGTTTAAATCATGAGACATCCTGTACAGTAGGTAATACACACTGTTTTGTTTCAGCATGAGGTAAAGTTGTCCTTAGTAAAATTATTGTTCTGATTTTGTACAATAAAGCCTAAGAAAAAGGCCCCCTCAAAATAAATTGAAAGTGACCCAAAAATAGCACACATATTATTAATTTTATGAACAAACAAACAAGCAAGCAAAATGGAACCAGAGACATGACTACAAGGAACAGACTTTCAGTGTGCAGAGGGGAGGAGGAGGGTGGAGAAGGAGGCAAAGAAGGGGAGCAATTTAGGTAAGAAACTAGCATGGGTGACCCATGGACATGCAAAACATGTGGGATTGACTGTGGGAAGTGGGGTAAAGGGGTGGGGAAGAGGAGAGGAGAGCGGGGAAATGAGATAAAGGTAATACAACAATAAAATTTAAATTTAAAAAACTATATAGAATTATAGTTGTATTGAAGGAAACCATCCTGCTGGATTTCCAAAATATTCTTTGCTGATTAAACTTTAAAACTGTTACTTTGCTGCAGGGATTAGCATGAAACAAACTATTTTGAATATAATGAGCATCCAATAAATATTTGTTGAATTAAAAAAGATATTAAAACAATTCAAATAACTTTATTCTATATAAGCAAGATAGTAGAGAAAAATTAAATGTGTTAAATAGATATATAAGAGTTCTGTCCCAAAAGTATTGAGTCAATGTCATTATAATTAAAACAGTTTTCAGGACAAACCTTGTATTTAAAGGATCTTACCTTAGTGATAAAAAATATATTGGTTGATAAATACAATAAAATTAATTACATATTAGATATTTCAGACCAAAGGCTAGTAAATATAAAAATATAACAAAATCCATACAAAACTAAAATTTCAGAGAAAAAAGACTGGAAAAAATAAACAGAGGATCAGTGAACTATTAGATATAATATGTAGCCTAAGATATGTACATTTGGAGTCCTAGATGAAGTCTGGGTACTGGTAGAAATGCAGAAAATAAACAGAAGAGGGTAATAGCTATTTTTTCAATATTTGTTGAAATCTATAAACCCATAGATTTGTGAGCACAATGAAATATAACATAAACCTAATCAATTGCATATAACTGGCAATGAAAGTAAAAATTTAAAAGCAGTTAGGTTTTTCTTTTAAAGACACAAGACACAAAGAGGAATAATAATGAGATATTGCCTCATAACTGTCAGAATGGCCATGATTAACAATTCAACAAACAACAAATGCTGGTGAGGGTGTGAAGAAAAGTGAACCCTAGTGCACTGTTGGAGGAAATGCAGACCGGTGCATGCACTGTGGAAACAGTATGGAATGTCCTCAAAAAAATATTTTAAAAAATAGAACTGCCTTTTGATCCAGTGATTGTACCCTATATATATTGAAATACCAATTCAAAAGAACCTATGCACCTCTATGTTCACAGCAGTACTATTTATAATAGCCAAGTGCTGGAAACAATCCAAATATCCATCAATAAATGAGTGGATCAAAAACTGGTACATTTACGATGGAATACTATAAAGAAGAAAGAAAGAATTCATACTCTCCGAGATAGCATCGATGGAACTGGAGAATATTATGCTCAATGAAATAAGTCAGTTGGTAAAAGACAAACACCATATGATCTCACCTATAAGTGGAACCTAATGAGCAAAACAAACAAACAAGCAAAATAGAACCAGAGGCATGGAAATGGGGAGCAAACTGACAGTGACCAGAGGGGAGGGGTGAGGGGGCTAACAGGGAAGGAAGGGAAAGGGTCTAGCCAAAGAACAAGTATAAAGGACCTACAAACATGGACAACATGCAACATGTAGGGATTGACTGTGGGAGTGGGAGGTGGGTGGGGCACAGGAGAGCAATGGGGAAAAATTGGGACAGCTGTAATAAATAACAATAAAATGAAATTTAATTTGATTTAAAAAGAATACTTCTCATCAGAAACAATACATCCTAGAAGATAGTAGAGTAAATGTTTAAAAATCTAAGAAGTAGAAACAAACATGGAATTCCAAAAATGAAAAAAAAAAAAAAAATCTAAAAGAATGAAACTAAAACATCAGCCTAGAGTTAGATAGCCAGACTTTAGCATGTGTGCAGATAATGAAATAATTAATCTCAGTCATTCTATCCCATTAAAAATCTGAAGGAAAGTATTTTAAGTAAAAAAAAAAAAAAAAAAAAAGGTAACAAATCTACAAGGAAAATGAAGAACATCACATGGTACATTAAAGGGTCATGATAAGTTGGTGGTATATTTCCTTTTCTATCATGTCTCTGTTCAACTCTCCCAACACCACTTGTTGAAGAGGTTGTTGCCACTCCATTTTATGGTTTGTCCCCCTTTATCAAAACTTAATTTTCCATAGAGACCTGGGTTTATTTCTGGGCTCTCTATTTTGTCTCATTGATCTATATGTCAATTTTTATGCCAGTACCAGACTGTTTTGATTGCAATAGCTTTATAATATAGTTTTATATCCTGTATTGTGATTCTTCCTACTTTGTCTTTCTTTCTCAAGATTGTTGTGGCTATTCAGGTTCATTTCTGGCTCCATATGAATTTTTGAAGTATTTGTTCTAAATCTGTGTGACAAATACCATTTGACCTCACCTAATACAGGAGATTAATGAACAAACAAAGAAGCAAGCAGAAGGAAAACAGAGACTGGAAGAAAAGGAGCAGAATGACTGTGACCAAAGGGGAGAGGGGAGGAGGAAGGAAATAGGCAGGGAGAAGAGGGGTAGGGTTTAGATAGAGAGCTAATGTGAAAGATCTATGGACATAGACAAGGATGGGGGGACTGACTGTGGGAGAGGGGAGAGGGCATAGGGGAGGGCAGTGAGGAAATAATGAAACAATTGTAATTCAACAATAATAAATCAATAAAAAATGTCAAGAAAAGGTCATGATAAAAGATGTTTATAAAGTTTTATCAAATGTTATAAATAGCAAAATGTCTAAATAGCAAAACTAAAAGTCATAGACTGTCACATTGGATACAAAAGCAATATGCAACTATCCACCACCAATAAGAAATGCACACTGTTGTCAATGTCCATGAATCTTTTTTTTTTTTTTGCTTGATCCCTCCACCCCCTAACCTCCCTACAACCAGAGTCTGCTTTCTATCTATAAGGCTGTCTCTATTTTTCTTCATATTTCAACTTGTTCATTAGATTCCACATATGAGTGAAATCATATGGTATTTGTCCTTCTCTGATTGGCTTATATCACTTAGCATAATGTTCACTTGGTCCATCCATGCTGTTGCAAAGGGGAAAATGTTTGTTTGTTTGTAGTATTTTTATGGCCAATTAGTATTCCATTGTGTAAATTTCCTATAGTTATTTTATTCGCTCATCTACTGGTGGGCACTTGGGTTGCTTCCATTTCCTGGTGATTGTAAATAATGCTGAAATAAATAAGGGTGTTTATGTTTTTCTGAATTAGTGCTTTGGGTTCCTTCAGATATATTCCCAGAAGTAGAATCACTGGATCAAAGGCAGATGCATTTTTATTTTTTTGAGGTATCTCCATACTGCTTTCCACAGTGGCTGCACTAGTCTACATTCCCACCAATGGTACAAAAGTATTTCCCTTTTTCACATCCTTACCAGCACTTGTTTGTTGACTTATTGATGATAGCCATTATGACAGGTGTGAGATGATATCTCATTGTGGTTTTAATCTGCATTCCTCTAGTGATTAGTTACGTTGACAATCTTTTCATGTATATTGGCCATCGTATCTATTGACACTTCTTTGGAGAAATGTCTGTTCAGGTCCTATGCCAATTTTTTAATTGGATTGTTTTATTATTTGTTTGCTTTTCTTTGGTGTTGAGTTTTGTAAGTATCTCATAAATTCTGGATATCAACCCCTTATTAAACATATTGATAAAAATGTTCTCAAAAACAAACAAAAATATTCTCCCATTCTGCATGTTGTCTTATTATTTTGTAGACGATCTCCTTTGCTTTGCAAAAATATTTTAGTTTAATGTACTCTAATTTATTTTTTTCTTTTGTTTTTCTTGCCTTGGAAGATATATCTGATAAAAATGTGCTACAAGCAATGTCAGAGATTTTGTTATCTATGTTTTCTTCTCTGATTTTTATGGTTTTGGTTATAACATTTGTCTTTAGTCAATTTTGAATTTATTCTTGTGTGTGGTATAAAGTGATGGTTAAGTTTCATTTTTCTGCACATATCTGTCCCATTTTCCCATTTATTGAGTAAACTATTCTTAACCCATCATATGTGCTCGCTTCCTCTGTTGAATATTAGTTGAATACAAGGTATAGGTTTACAAGCCAACACAATAACCGTCAGATATAAATAAAACAAAGTTATACTTATTTTTATCAGATCAGCAAAAATTAAAATGAGGTCTGTCCCAAAAGTATCAAGCCAATGTCAATATAATTAAAACAATTTGCACAGCTGGTACTTTCAGGACAGAGATATATATTTTACTGAGGTGGGGAAATTTAGTAATTAGTTTGTGTGTGTCATGAGGTAAAAAGGGATAAAAACTGCCAACAATGTACAATGGTAAGAGGAACTCCTAGTATAAACTAAGAACCCTCATACATTGTTGGTGGGAATGTAGGCTGGTGCAGCCACTGTGGAAAACAGTATGGGGTTTCA
>PVIW01005688.1:60812-101507 GCA_004026585.1 Noctilio leporinus
CTGCCTTTTGATCCAGCAATTCCACTACTTGGACTATACCCAAAGAATCCTGAAACACCAATTCATAAGAACCTATGTACACCTATGTTCATAGCAGCACTATTTACAATAGCCAAGTGCTGGAAACAGCCTAAGTGCCCATCAGTGGATGATTGGATCAAAAAACTTTGGTACATTTACACAATGGAATTCTATATAGAAGAAAGAAAGAAGGAACTTGTACCCTTTGCAACAACATGGATGGAACTGGAGAGTATTGTGCTTAGTGAAAGAAGCCAGTCAGCGAAGGACAAATATCATATGATCTCATCCATTACAGGACAATAATGAACAAAACTAACAACAAGCAAAACAGAACCAAATATATGAATACAGTGAATAGGCCTTCAGTGGCCAAGGGGAAAGGGGTTGGGGGGAGGGGGGAGGCAGAGGCAGGGAAGGGGAGCAGCTTAGACAAGAACCTAGTATAAAGGAACCATGGACATGGACAACAGGTGGGATTGACTTTGAAGGGAAGGGGTGGGTGGGGAGGGGTACGGAGGGGAGAAAAAAGGGGATGGATATAATACAACAACAATGAAAAAAAAAGAACTTTGAGTAATAAGTATGTGAATATGGGTTCAACAATTGTAACAAATGTACCAGTCTGGTGGGGGATGTTGATAATGGCAAAGATTATGCAGTATAAAGGAAGGGCCTTTATGGGCAACTCTGTACTATCCACTTAAGCTCAACATTTTTGTACCTAAAACTGCTCAAAGAATATATTCATTAATATTCTCTGTTATAAAACCAGAAAAATATTGGTAACAGTGGATACTATTTCTGTTCTGGCTATACTTTAATTTTCTTCATTTTCATTATACCTTTTAAAAGTTTAATATACTCAAAGTGTTTTGTTAGATTTTTGCAATGCAGAAAGCCAAAAAAGGTGTGATGAATAATGAAAGAAAAATTATTAAGCAGAAATTTGGCACTTAGAATAAAAAACAACACACATGTTCACTAAGTGATTTATAGTTAGCACCTGATTCCAAGTTTTCTGTGTGAAGTGGTGGGATGAGAAATTCTTCATGTAGAAAAATAGTTTTACCAATGCTTGAAATAGTTTATTTCAGATATCATAGAGGTATTAGAATATATAGGATATCTGGTGATTTCTAGAAAATTTAAGATACATAAGCATATGTATAGATAAACTAAAATAGTTTTATTTAAGGAAAAAGAAGAGTAATAGAACATGAAAAAGTAATTATTTGTATTAAAAGTATGAACTTAAAATTATGCATTTTTATCTCATTTCTAACTGAAAGACACTAAAAAATAATTCCTTTTTTCATATTAGTTCATTGAAAAACACATTTGTTATTCTGCAAAGAGGTCATCAAACTTTTTGAAATTAAAAATAATCTCTGTATAACTAAAGTATACACTTAAATATCTCTATTTAACTACAATATTTGATAATTAAAACATTGCCATATGTGTAAATATACACAGTAAATTAAAATTCTACAAATAACATAAAACATTATTGCCTAAGTTTTTCTTTATTTGCTATAGCTTCTATTTAATATGGCATGTTATGGCCTGAACTGTATCTTCCCAAAATTATCATTTTGAAGCCTTTATTCTTAATAACTCAGAACATGCTTGTATTAAGGGGTAGGGTCTTTAAAGAAGTAATTAAGTTAAAATGAGTCCAGTAGAGTAGGCCTAATCCAATATGACTGGTGTACTTCTAAGAAGACAGTAAGCAACATTCATGAACAGAGGGAAGATTATGTGAACACACAGGGAGAAGATGATCACACAAAAAACAAGTAAAAAGGCCTCACAGGAAACCAATCCTGCTGACACATTGATCTTGGTTTTCTGACTTCCTAAAATGTGAGGAAATAAATTTCTGTTATTTAACTTACTCGGTTGTTTTTGTAGTGCTTGGTTATGGCATCTCTAGGAAACCAATACATGTTGTAAGTGTAATCATACAGCTAGACAGAGGATAATAATAACTCATAATGTTTCTGTAAGTTTATCTACCAATCTTTCTGTATACTTGAAATTCTAATATAGGAAATAATTTATTCCTAATTGTTGAATCTAAAGTGTTTTGAAAAATTCTATTTCTAGTGCTGACAAACTAGCAAAAGTTTTACAGTCCCAACCAAAAATATTACACTCCCAACCAAAACTATATAACTGGACTAAATATGTCAAGCATGGGATTTCAGGAATTAAGCAACAAGTAATGCAGGTCTGATTTGTGAAAAAGTAAACCAGATAAATAAACCGTTATCGCTACAACTTTCTCTGTTGAAGTTAATTTCCTGCCATGATCTACGACTTGAAGACCAGGTGGGATCTCGGACTTACAGAGATAAGGTGGTAAACTCTGGGATTTTAGACAGTTGGTGGAGGTTGAATTATTAAGGCAAGTTGTCAGAAGTAAAATAGTCCTACAGAAGTGAGTATAGAGATCTCTGTGGGGATTTGTTAAAGGATATCAGCCATGTTGGCTATACTGGTGCAAAACATAGGCGACATAGAAGAGATTCCTGCTATGGTGTGAAAGCTGAACAGTTATATCAGAGGCAATGCAGTGCTGAGAGACATTGGCATTTTTGCCACTTTTTGAGTATCAAGAACTCATAAGGAATCCTAGATATTAGGTGAAATCCCAGAGTGCCAAGTCTAGGAGTAATGACCACTCCATAGTTTATTAGACTGAATTAAAGTAGGGATTGACTTGCCTTAATAAAAATCTAATATAATGTTAAGGATCCATCAGTAATTTAGAAAGTTCAACATCCATTAAATGAACATCAAATAATATAACATTTCTACACAACGTATCTACAACATTTAGCATAAAATCAGAAATTACTATATATACCAAGAAGCAAGAAAGTGTGGCCCATAAAGAAGAAAAAGTTATCAACTAAAACAAACTCTATAATAATCCAGTTATAATTAGCAAAAATATGTGTGCATATATTATAAATGTATTCAAAAACTTAAAGGAAACTAATTTATGGTGGGCGGATGAAATGTTTCAGGAGAAAGAGAAACTCCTTCAAAGAGAGAGAGAGAGAGAAGAAAGAATATCCCAGAACCGAAAAATCTATTAGCTTAAATAGTTATTTGGATGGGCTTAAGAGCAGATTAAAAATAATGAGGATAAAAAGTATTAGTTAACTCATAGATAGATGAGCAGAAATGATCAAACATTAATCATAAAGAAGAAATGATTTAAACTATGAATGACTGAATGAACTCCAATAATCTATAGAATAAGAGCAAGTAAATTAAAACATAGTCAATTAATTTAAAAACATAATGGAATTAAAATGTATAACCAAATCCTCTAGGAGATAAAAGAACAATGATTTACATGAAATAATTAATTTATAAAATAATGACTTATTTTTTTCAATATTAAGTGAAAAAATAATTTGCAAATCTAAATTTTCACTGAAACTTATGAAGGATGAAAGCAAAAGAAATCACTCATAGGCATCTCATAATTTAACAACATTCAAATGTAAAAAGAAAATATTTAAAATCCAACAGAAAAATAAACATGTTGCATGATGAATGACATTTTATCAGAAACAAATGAAATTGAAAACACAAGGGAAGAAATACTTAAAGTAATAGGGAAATTTAATTTCTCAACCCAGCACTATTCCTTCACATATAAAAATGATAAAGAAGCATTTTAATTAAAATAAATCTGAGAGATCTTTATCTTTAGCAGACTTTATTAAATTTAAAAGAAGCTCAAAGTAGAAAATAAATAACATTAAATGGAAATGGTTATATTTAAAAGGAGATGTGATGGTTATTTTTAGGGAAAATATTAAAGTCATCTTTTTTTCCCAATTATTTTACTTGAAGGAAAACTAACTTTAAAATAAAATAAACAGCATTTTTGGCTAAATCTTACAAAACTTGATGTAAAATATAAGACAATTGTCTTATCTTCTTAGGTATGGGTTTAAGTTTTCCTGTCAGAAGAACTTTAGTTAGCACTATTACATAGGGTCTTAAAGAATATGTGATGCAGAATGAAGGAATCCCATATAACACAGAATTCAACCAGGAGACTGACATCAGAGTAAAGGAGTTCTATAGTGGATTCATCATAGGATCCACTGGTTATCCAGAAAAGACTTGCAAACATAGCAATAGAGGCTCTTATAGAAAGATTTGTGAAAAGATGGGTTCCATCTTTAATATGCAATATGTATGTGATATTATACATTGTACTATGTCTATACACATCTGGAAAACAAAGGGGAGGCATTCCCATTTACCTGCTGGACTCTGCAAGGTCCTTGTCCCTTAATACAAAAAGAATCCCATTGAATTAAAAGCTAGAGATGCCATCTAGGCACATTAAATTCCAATCCTGGGGTGAATAATTGTAAGAAGAGTTGCCTTTTTTTTTTTTTTTTTTTTTTTGGAGAGAGAGAGGAATAGGAGTAAGAAAGGGAGAGAAGCATACATGGGTTGTCTTCCCCACATGTTCCACCACAGAACTAAAACTGTAATCTAGATCTGTGCTCTGACAGGGAATCGAACTGCTCACCTTTTACTTTGTGGGAGGATTACCCAACTAACGGATCCACACCAGTCAGGGCAAGACTCATCATTTTGATGGATATGATTAACCCTGGTCAGCAAAAGTGTATTGACTATTTTTACACAAAGAAAAAAAAGGAATGGGTGCAGAATCTAGTCAATTTCACTGGGCCTCTATTTGTTTCTTTTCTGTTTTATTTTAACTGTGATTGAACAGTTTTAGTCACCCTGGCTTGAGGTTACCAAATGACTACCAAATCTCACACTTTCTAATATGAGGGTTTAGGTCATATCAACAGATAAACCACCAATACATTCTAAAGTTATAACTGAGGATAAGGGAAATTTCAAATGGATAATGGAGAAGACAATCATTAAGTACCAGTTGTTGAGACCAGTTTTTTTGTATGCTAGCGGGGTTATAATTCTGATAGACTTTACCTCAAAAAGAAAGCTCCACAAAAATATGGATGAACTCCTCCCTGATTATTTGGAAAAGTATATTTTTGTAGAAAGGGATGGACTATGTGGGTCATTGAACATTTTCTGCAAAGTCAGGTCTTTTCTCAAAAGAACCTATGTCAAACAATGTTAATAATTTATAGTAAAGCTGGAGTCATATTTTTCCTGGTCTATGCTCAGCCTGTGACTATATACAGCATAACTATGTTCCTGATGCAGAATTCATTTAAGAGGCAATCTTTGCTCAGGTTTTCTCAATAAATCTAGCCAAAACATTCTCAGAACTACTTTGCAGTCTAAGGTACTCCTGACCTATCTTTTCTTCTTTCTCTTTTTATTTTTCAGGTATTAGACCTGTATCACAGTCTAAAGGCTGTTTCTATTTCTATCCTCCTTACTTTCTCATATTTTCCCCAACTAATCTCTTATATGTCTAAATACATCTTAATGCCTCCTTCTCAGTAGGAGCAAAATTGACAAAATCCTTCACAATTCTATTTTGTTGAAGATCAAGACCAGAACAAAACTACTCTAAGTAGTAGTAGTAGAATTTTTGCAGGATGGACTCTACTGGAAACTAAATAGAAAAATGTTCCAGGGTGATGGATTTTCTATTGGCCACAACGAAAAAAGTAGTTTACATTTTTTTAAACTTAAGGAACTATATGTTTAACAACTTTGCTTTTCACTAAATTTAAGAATGTAGCACTTACTATAAAAACTTAATAATCTTATAAATTTGGATAATTAGATGTTTAAATAAAAGTTTTAGATATTACTTCTAAAAAGAGTACTTATGTAAATATCAACTATACTTTGTTAACAAATATAAAAGATGCATGTGTGATTTGTGTATTATTTTTAGCTGTATTAGTCATTGTTTATAAGTTAAATACTCCATGAAGGAAGACTGGAATGATAGGTGATAATAAATAGAATAGCTTGGATCAGATGTAAAAAGGAAAAGGATACAGATGAGGGCAACCTTCTGTAGATTTAGACTTTAGATATTATAAATCATTAATGTTTAAAAATTGATCTTAGAGAAAGAGAGGAAAAGAAAGGGAGAGGGAGAGAGAGAGAGGGAGAGAGAGAAAGAGATTTGTTATTCCACTTATTTTTTTATCCAGTCAGATGAGATCAAACCTACTCTGGCATATTGGGAAGACACTAACTGAGCTATTTATTCTACCAGGGTTGGAAATCATTGATTTTTAAAGTAGAGATATACACAAATATTTTAGTTAAAACTTTCTGTTCAGTTTCATGGTCAGCACAACATAGTGAAAAGCCTAGGTTAGGAAACTAGGGAAAACTAAGTTTGAGACATGAATCTGACATTTAGCTATATGACTTTCAATAATTTACCTCCATCTACAAGCTTTAGCTTTTTCATGTTGTAATATTTTGATAAAAACCTATTCATATAATATAATCGATTGAAATAATGTGTATTAATTTACATATGGTAGAATTCATAATATATTTTCAAAATATAGGTAACAATTATAATAATATTAATTATAATAATTTAATGTATTTTAGTAAATAATTGTGTTATTAAAGAGTGTATTCACCGGAGTAAACTCAAATGAATAAAATACTTAAATATAAGTCATGAGGCCATAAAAATCCTAGAGGAAGACATAGAATGGAAAATGTCAGATATCCCAGGTAGCAATATTTTTGCTGAGGTATCTTTTAGGACAAGGAAAGTAAAGGAAAAAAAAACAACAAATGGGACTATATCAAACTAAGAATCTTTAGCATGGCTAAAGAAACCATCATTAAAATGAAAAGGGAACCAACTTTATGAGAGAACATATTTGCCAATGATACATTGGACAAGGGTTTGATCGCCAAAATATATGAAGAATTTATATGACTCAACTGAAGAAAGACAAACAATCCAACTAAAAATGGGCAAAAGATCTGAATAAAAACTTCTCAAGGGAGACATACAGAGGGCCAGTGCCCCATATGAAAGGACGCTCAACATTACTAGCCATCAGGGAGATGCAAATTAAAGCCACAATGAGATACCACCTCACACCTGTCAGAATGGCCATCATTAACAAATCAACAAGGCTTGGCAAGGATGCAGAGAAAAGGGAACCCTAGTGCATTGTGGGTATGAATTCAGATTGGTGCAGCTACTGTGGAAAACAGTATGAAATTTACTCAAAAAAAAACTAAAAATGGAACTGCCTTTTGACCCAGCAATTCCACTTTTGGGAGTATGTATATGTTAAGGATCATGAATCACCAATTCAAATGAACTTATACACCCCTTTGTTTATATCAGATTTATTTATAATAGGCAAGTGCCTAAGTGTCCATCAGTAAATTAGCAGATAAAAAAACTGGTACATTTACACAATGTAATATTACTCAGCAGAAAGAAGAAACTCCTGCCTTTTGCAACAGCATGGATGAAACTGGAGAATATTATGATAAGTAAAATAAGCAAGTCTGTGAAAGACAAATACCATACTGTAAGAGAAATCTAATGAACAAAATAAAATAACACAATAGAACCACAGGCACGGAAATATGGAACATACTGAAAGTGACAGAAGAAGCAGGGAGGGGGATGATGATGTAAAGAAGGGTGAGGAACTAGACAAGGAACATGTACAAATGACCCACAAACATGGACAACAGTGTAGGAATTGACTGTGGGAGTGGAGAATGGGATGGGATGGGAGGAAGAAGGGAGAAAATTGGACCAACTGTAAGAGAATAACAATTAAAAACGATTTAATTGAAAGAGAGTGTATTCAAATATTGTGGTGACATAAAGTTGTGACATTTATCAGTATGACTAATTTGGTAGATTAGTATAATGCACATAAAGATGTAATGCAATGCTATTGTGTAATAAAATTCTTTTTAGCATGAACACAACATAGTTTACTGAGAAGCATGGTTTATATTACCAACAATAGAAATAAGTTTAAAAGAAAGCAGATAAATAAACTAAAGCCAGATTGTGAATTTCATTGACAACTAGCCATATTTCTTATTCAATTCATTCAGAAGTTGACAACTTATAGTGTGATTTTGAAAAAGTTTAGGAAAATCAAGTTTTGGGAAACAAATAAAACAGGGCACCAGGATTTATTGAAGGAGAAAAAGGAAAATAACAGGTTAAATAGCTATGAAGTTCCCATAAGACATTTAGTCAGGAAGAGATTAACACCCATTATAAGTCAGTGGTAGTAGTAATGAAGAATAAAGTGGGAATATAATATATCAATGACAGGAACAAATTAGATGGACAGCAGAGTTAATTAAAATGCTTATCATAGCATCATAAGTATTATTATATTTGAAAATACTGTCATATTATAAAAACATGGAAAGGTGACAAGTGGAAAAAATTATTGACAGTGGTTACATATCTGAGAAAAGAGAATATAGAGTAATTTTGAGGAGTAAAATTTTAGAGACAGAAAAGATAAATGAGTATTTGACATTGCCTGGAAAATAAAAGATACTTATTAATGTATAAAATTTTAATAAAAACTTAGTGGAACAGTGTGTTAAAGTCAACTAAACCTGATTATCAGTAATAATGACAGGATGGCAATATGTTCATTGTGCAGCAGAGGAGTGAGCTGGAAGCAGGTAGAAAAGCATATAAAATGGTGTTGTGATTTATCTTTATCAACACCTAGGAAGACAGGAGGTTGCAAATAGCACCTCATATTGCAAGTAATTTAAACAATTTCCTAAATATAATAGCAGCAGGATGAGTTTGTTTGAAGCCTAGATTCACAGCAAATATGTAGGCAATCTATCATAATTATTTATGTCACCGTCATGTTTTATGTTGACATGTGCTGAAAACCTGTCCCCTAAAGAGATCATTCTGCACAAAATACTTCAGCATCAGCTAAAAATAAATAACCTTCATTGAGTATTATGTAATATATGCCTTCAAAAATGGCTTTGAATTGTGGAGTAGTGGAACAAAAGATTTAGAAAGTAGTTTGGCCTTTTGGGTCTAAAATTTTCTCTGAAGACTATGTAATTTAACCACTTAACCTCTCAGGTTGCCTTACCTCATTTTTAAAATGGAAATAATCACCTTGTCCTGAAAGCATGGTGAGATTAAAGGCCTCACCATAATTAATGTTACTCTTTTTAATATGTTGAATTAATGCAGCATGGCCACTTTAAAAGGGAACTTCAAATAACATTATCTAATTAAACTTGATTAACAAAATAATACAGTGTAGTATGTGAATTTGTCCTTTAAACTAAGAGGAGAGCATGACCATTACAAGAGTCTCATTGTCTGAATCTGACATATACATGGAATGTGTTATATTCATAGTGTATCTGTACATTATACAGATATAATGTATCTGTATAATGGGTGGGCAAAGTAGGTTTACATTTGTTCATATGGAAAATAATACATTAATACATAATAAATCAAGAATAAACTATTTTGTGTAGTCATATCACAACTGTACACCTACTTTGGCCAACCCCTGTGTAGCATGTATTATATACACATATGTGTGTTGATTTTAACCATGGAATAGATTAAAATCTGTATAGATTTATAAGTATACATATTAATATAAATACAAAAACCTGAAAAATTAGAGAAAGTCCATTTAAAACTTAAAAAATATTATTTATAAGCCAGTAGTAAGAGTTTTGAGATAGGTATAATTGGAGTTGGGTACCAAGGTAAAGAAGAAAACATGTAGTGTTTGGTAAAGGACTTAACCTCTGATAAATTTCTTTACCAGAAAAGTAAGAGGTGAATATTTGTTTCAAGAACAAGGGACTGACATAGAATCTGAAAACTTCAAAGACTGACATAAAGCAGGCAATCAAAAGAACTTAGCTTCTTTTTTTCTTATTATCAAGTTAGCAGGGGTGTCAAACTCATTCTAACCGGGGGCCATATGAGCCTTGCAGTTGCCTTCAAAGGGCCTAATGTAATTCTAGGGCTGCATAAATGTAACTACTCCTTAAAAGTAAAGTGAGCCAGGTAGAAACAAGGTGGAGGGCCGGATTTGGCCCGCAGGCCTTGCGTTTGCCACCTGTGAGTTAAGGGATTGTAAAGAAGAAAATATTTTAGACTATGTAATGTATTTCATGAAGAAGGTGAATTATCTTTCATTATTTATATTTTATTATATTTGACCAGTAAGTACTTACAAATCTTTAAGAAATATTATTTGTTTGTGTGTTTGTGGCAGGAGATGGGGGCATAACTGTTTACAGCAGTAACTATCCGTGCTCTTGTATTTTATATAGTTATGTAATGAGAATGGGCACCTGGACATTTCCAGCATGTACACTACATCTCCTCTCCTTCCTTTCTCAGATCCATCTCAGATTCATTCCACCCTCCACAGACCTTTGACAGGACAGGATATTGCAAGCTCAGCTTTACTGCTTTGGAACAAACATCAAGGTCTCACCCAAAAAGTAAAGACTCTTCACCTGCCAAGTGATGTTTTACAGACAACTCTCCAAACAAATTTTTGTTTATTTTGTTTTTGTTTTATTTACATAATGTATTCACTAAATATATTGTTTTTTCAATGTTGAGTGTGTCTATGCCTCGATAATTTGAGTTCCCACTACCTCATTAGTTTGGGCTGCCTTTTAGGTGGCAGGTTGGAAACTTTAGGTATGCCAAAAATATCACAAAATTTCTTGAAGAGAGGTAAAATCTAAAAAATTCCTCTCTTTAAAATCCCTTTACTTTATTATTAATAATAAAATCAAAAGAAATTATGCATTATCATTCTGGTGCTTTATTCATCTGAGCTTGGAAGTAAATATTTTGATAGTTATTATATATTTAATAATTTTTTCATACATTAATTGTAATCTATATTACCTTAAGAAGGTTTATATGGGCTGGTCAACTTTAATTTGTGAATTACTAAGAGATTTGACAACTTTGATTATGATATTTAACATGCAAATCCATAACAGAATCAGTTTAACATGCAAATAGATAACAGAATCAGAGAATAAGGTGGTAAATAGTTCACAATAAACAAAGTGTAAGTGTTTTAACAACAATTGTGTTAGAGTGATGTTTCTTGTCTCTTTGGTGAAATTGAGAAATCTTTGCAGTTATTTCTGACTTTCTACTATGCTCCACTGTATACAGAGATTGAGTGCTCTAAGTTTATTTTTAAATATAGAATAAAGATATAGTACAGCAAAGGTTTTTTGTTTTTTTTTTTACATTAAAAAAATAGTTGTTTTTACATAGGTATAAGAAATAAAACCTCATCAGAGAAGAAAAGCATGTATAAGACAAATTAAAACTCGTAATACAAAAAGTTTCACATACAGTAGCTTTCTGGCACTATTGTTGGAAAGTATGTCAACAAACATATCCTCCTTTGACATTTGTCATACAGAGTACTGGAAATGGAAAAGCCAGGTGTCTCTCATATACAGCAGCTTTATATAATACATTGTGATACCAAAAGCAAAAAATTTACATATAGAAATTGAGTAGCTAAATGTGAATCTATTATTATTTAAACTAAGCCCTGGCTGGTGGCATAGTGGAAAGGCGCAGGCCTGTGAACCCAAAGGTCATTGGTTCGATTCCCAGCCAGAGCACATAACCAGGTTGGAAGCCAGGTATCCAGCCAGGTCTGTAGCTGGAGACAGGTGAAAAAAGGCAACCATACATTAATGTCTCTTTCCTTCTCTGCCTCCCTCTCTTCCTCTCTCTCTAGAAAGAATAGAATAAAATCTTAGAAAAACAATAAAATTTAAACTATAGCATAATATATAGCACATTTAAACATCTGTTGAATTATTAAATAAGGATTTCTAGAATGCATAGGTATGCGTGTAAAAGAATCTATTTGCTGAAAGAATAATATGTAGGTATAATTTATTGGACTAAATGTTTTCATTATGATCATGATCTTCTAGGGCTAAGAGCCCAGGGGAGTACATTTTTTAAAAAATCAAAGTCCTTGGGAGAAAAGAAAGGAGTTGATATAGAGCCCTTTAAAAATAAATAAATAAAACATATTACTTGAAAAAATGAGTTGAGGAAAAATGAGTATTAAAATATTCTGTCTACATATACATCACAGTGTTAGCAGCAGTTAGAATGTTGGAGTCGGGGGTCATCATTTATTTTACATATAATTTAAATTGCTTGGTACTTTAATACAAAGCACTACACTTAAAAAAGTGTAGATATGTTTTGTTACTTTTAGTTTTATTTGATCTATTTATTTGTGTGTTTTATTTGATCTACTTTTCTTGAGTTTAAACTATCTAGTTGCATGCTCTTCTTAACTGTCATATTTTATATGAATAAATCAAACAAGAAAATCTTATTTTTAATAAGATTGTTGCTGAGCATAAAACAGTAGGTGCTATTTAGAATTCAAAAGGCCCCCTAACTGCCATGATTGCATATCATCTAGCAGGCTGAGTCATCAGAGTAAGATCTAAGCCTTAGTACCTAATCTTGCAGCATAGATTCACTAATTTTATGTTTCTAATGAAAGAATAATATGAAATAATGTATTTTGCATTTTTACTATTATTTTTATGAATGACGATTAAATGTTTTTATTAGCATTATTTGTGTTCTCAACAATGGGGTAGCAAATGGTCCTTTCCTTAGTTTCACTAGTGAATGATGTTGACTCACCCAATAGGGCAATTTTGGATTCATACAAGGAAGAAGCAGGCAGACTGATTGAATTTATTCAAGCAGAATTTATATTTGTGTAATGAAGGAGCATGATCTAAATAAATTACCTCCCATGACATTTTAATACTCCAGGAGGAGAATGGTGTAAATTTACAAAAGAAGAAGGGAAATTCCTTTTATTATTTGGAAAATTAAAGTTCCATGTAACGAATGGATGTTAAAAATAGAAGATGTTGTTTACTTAAAAAAAAAACCCTTGTGTTCACAATTAAACATGCACAGTCAGAATGATGCTGTATGTCCTATTTAAATTAGTTACAGTAGCCTTAGATCCCACTTAGGTTCATTGTTTCATAGTATTTATTTTGCTATAAATTTGAATGTTGACATTATTATTAAATTAACTCAATTTCCAGATGTTACTTACTTTTCTTTACCTATTTTAATACATTCTCATAATTCATTTTGCATTCTTTTTGCTTGGCAGCAAAATAAAACTACCCTCAGAATCTTTCAAAATACATGGACACTTTGAACACCCTGAAGTTCATATATTGGTTTGGGATGTATCTTCCATAATGACTTGGATAGAAATAAAATAAAATAATATTTTGATATTTTATTAAATTATGAATGTAACAAATGCATACAGTACAAAAATCAATATGAAATGTTTAAAAATAAATAGCTGAGATTTCAATTCACTTACTACTGACTCAGTCACCTCAAGTGTTGTCATGTTGCTATCTCCTTTTAAACTACACAAGCAGAAATGATTTAAACATGTTATTTTGTACTGATTGTTTTACAGTTAACAGTTATACATAACAGTACATATATGCACTTTGGACTTTTATCAGACTTGAAAATGTTAACTCATTCCCTTTCATGACTTTGAAGGGCCTTCTATTTTCTGGGGAAGCTTTAAGAAGAGATATAGACAGTGACTTAATGAAGTAACCTTGAGAAGAGGACTGAACACCCCCATCTTGAGCACATAGTCAGTGCCCCAACTGTCCCCTGTTGAGCCACTCCTACTGCAGAGGCACAGAGGAGCTATTCATGGCAGGGAATCTCAATCTTTCAGGCTATTTTTATTGTTGGGCTGGGACAGCTGGGACTTTGCATCTCTGCCCTGCTGAGATCAGGCACACAGAGAAATCAGAATATAGCATAGGGCTGTGAATTAGGGCCCTGTCCTGCTTGGTCTGGCAGTGAATCAGGCTTTGCATGGAGCTGAGATTTCCAGACTATGTATCCTAGGGATGCTTCTGCCTGGAAGGCAGATGGGTGAGTGCAGGACTGCTTGTCTATATTGCAGAGAGGCAAATTGACAGGTCCCCCATTTCTCTCTGTATGTGGCTGGCCCTTCTGCTGGTGTCTGCCAACTAGCTAGCCTTGAAGTTAATTTTACCCCAGAGCCCAGGGGCAACCAACATAGTAGCCTTGACCAGACAGGTGTTGCCTTGAATTATACTGCCTCTTTGTTCTAAGATACATACGACCTCCCTTGTTCTAATGGGTATATAAGCTTGCCCCTGCTGTAAGCTGCATACGATCTTGATGTCCAGGATGGGAACCATGCACAGGCCCGCTGGCACCCCCAAGGAGCCACCCAGCCTTTCAGCTGTTAGTCTGCTGCTGCCTGCAATAAGCATACCAAATCTCCTAAAGGCTCCACACAAGTTTCTCTTTGCTATCAGATGAGGGATGGTCTCCCCATAATCAGAGCTTTCAGGTCTGCTTTCCTAAACCCAGACCTAACACAAACCCAAGCTCAGAGCATGCTACTCCTGGAAGGGAAAGAAAAGTCTGCCTCTTCTTATAGGTTTGCAGGTACCACCCCAATGGGAAACAGTTTGGATCAGTCTTGCCAAGACCTGGACACTCCCACTGGGTGCAGTTCTGCATAGGGAAGGAAGAGGGGTTCAGAATGAGGACTTTAATAGTCAGACCTTTGGAGGCTATTGCCTGGGAAGAAGACAAAGAGCTTAGCCAACCCCTGTGACTGGGCCAGCTTCAACCCTAATGAAAGACCTTTGATCTATCCCTTGAGTACAAGACTGCTGAACTCACTCCTGCAAAGGAGACAGCTAGCTGTACCTAACCTGAACCTGCAGTAAGACCCCCTTGAGGGAACTATCGTTGGGGACTGTCGGAGGCAGTGATGTGGCTTTGAAGCAGAAGCTACTTTCTCCTTATTGAGTGCCTCACTGATTGTGTGACCATGAGTAGGGGACTCACTAGCCCTATCTCAACTAGTCTGAGCTCATCCTACAGTCTCTCATCAAAAGGCTCAGGAGGAAAAACAGACAACCTCAAGAGGAGGCAGAGTAGCTGAAAGGGGGAAGTGAACATCAGGAAGCCTCAGTCATTATACAGAGCTGTCTGCAGCTCTAAGCAGGAATACACTAACTCTTTTTTCACAGATTGGGCCCTCACACACACATGCAAGTCCAGTAGACACAGACAAAAACAGTGCACAGTGTATGAACTACAGACAGGTAACCAAAGGCTGGTTATGTATGACATCTGAAAGCAACCTTTATCTGAACCCCTCTCAAGTAGACCCAGAACCAATAAAACCAGTGGTGGATTTCAGACCACACCAGAGTTTAACCCAACTATCCCCATAACTGGTACAGCTAAAGGGGTATTCCAAATAATATGAAGAATGCTGCCTCAGGGGGCAGTCCCTGCACAGTGTTTCACACACAGTGGTCAAGGTTTCCCCTTACAGTCTGCCAGAGTGAAGAGTTAAATCTACCCACAAAAAGGCCAACAGCATTCAAGACTCAACTACAAAAGGGGATACACTTAACCCAACAGAAAGATTACTAGAGCATGGAGTTCAGGATATCTGAGATATTGTAACACTGAGCCTAATAAGACACCTTCATCATAAAACTTTCAAAACAAGTTTGGGAGGCATAGCACATATAGCTAAAACAGAGAAAACAAATGGAGAGATAAAGAAAACTGTCCCAAACAAAAATACAACAGAAACCCCAAGAGAAAGAATTAAGAGAAATAAGTAATATTAAAGCAAACCAAGTACCAGATGCAGAGTTTAAAATAATGGTTACAAGACTGCTCAAGGACCCTTCCAGAAAAATAGATAACATCAGTGACAACTTAAAGAAAAAAATAAGCCCTGGCCTGTGGCACAATGGATAAGGCACCAGCCTGCTAACCCAAAGGTTGCTGGTTCCATTCCCCAGCCAGGGCACATTTGGTTGCAAGCCAGGTCTCCAGGCAGTTTCATAGCTGGAGGCAGGTGAAAGGCAACCATACATTGATGTCTCTCTCCCTCTCTGCCTCTCTCTTTATCTCTCTAAAAGTAATAAATAAAATATTTTAAAATATGAAAAAAAATAATAAGTATTAAAGAGGACATGGAAACCATAAATAAGATCAGTCATATATGATTATCATATATGAAATGAAGACTTCACTAGAAGGAATCAATACCAGGTTAGATGAAGCAAAGGATTGAATTGATTGAATTAGAGAGCAAGATAATAGTATCTACCCAAAGAGAAAATGAAAAAGAAGAAAAATTAAGAGAAACAAGGGTCATTGAGACAACATTAAGTATAACAACAGCGGCAGCATTGGGGTACCATAAATTATAAGAAAGATAGCAAGGGATAGAGAAATTGTTGAAAGAAATAATGGCTGGAAACTTCCCTAACCTCATGAAGGAAAATGTACCTAAATTCAGAATGCACAGTGAATTCTAATTTAGATGAAAACCAAAGAGATTTATACCAAGATACACCATAATTAAAATGGCAAATGGTGAAGATAAAAAGTGAATCTTTTCTTTTAAGATTTTATTCATTATTTTTAGAGAGAAGAGCAGGGAAGGAGGAAGAAAGGCAGAGAAACACCAGTGTATGGTTGCCTTTCACCTGTCTCCAGCTAGGGACCTGGCTGGAGACCTGGCTTGCAATTTGGTTATGTGCCCTGGTTGGAAATCAAACTGGCCACCCTTGGGTTTGCAGCCTGGCGCTCAATCTACTGAGCCACAGCAGCTAGGGCTAAAAAGCAAATCTTAAAGGCAGCATGAGAGTGATTGTTAGTTAAATAAAAGAGTATATATAAACCTATCAGCTGATTTCTCAACAGAAACACTTCAGGTCAGAAGGAATTGGCATTAAGTACTCAAAGTGATAAAAAATAAGAATGTGCAACCAAGCACACTCTACTCAACAAGGCTATCCTTTAAAATTGAAGGCACAATAAAGAAATGTTAAAGAACATTTTCTTCTTTTTAAGAAATGTTAAGAAGAAGAAAGAATATATACAGAAAGGAACAATATGAATGTTAAATAAAATAAGTACCTTTCTAAAATAACAATGTAAATGGATTGAATGCTCAAATGAAAAGACATAGGTAGCTGAATGAATAAGAAAACAAGACCTTATATATGCTATCTCCAAGAGATCCACCAAAGAACAAAAGATTCTACACAAGCTGAAAGTGAAGGAATGGAAGAAAGTATCCCATGCAAATGAAAACAAACTAATAAAATGTTGGAATAGAAATACCTTTATTTTACAATATAGACTTCAAAACAAAAGCCATAACAAAGACAAAGAAAGTCAATACATAATACTAAGGAATCTATCCACGGAGAGGATATAACCACTATAAACATATACACCCAATATGGGAGCACCTAAATATGTAAAGAAATTCTTGATGGATTTTAAGGAAAAGATTGACATCCATACATAGTTAGATTTTAACACTGTCATCAATAGCTCTATCTTTTAGGCAAAAATTCAACAAGAAAACTGAATGACACACTAGACAAATGGATTTGATATATATAGAACATTTCATCCTAAAGCAGAAGAATACACATTTGTCCCAAATATAAATGGCTTATTCTCAATGATAGAACACATGTTAGGACACAAAATAAGTCTTATCAAATTTAAGAAGCTTAAAATTACATCAAACATTTTTTCACATCGCAATGGCTAGAAATCAACATCAATAGCAAGACTTGAAAGCACTCAAATACATAGAATGTAAATGAATATTATTAAATAATGAGTGTGTTATCAATGAGATCAAAGCAGAAATAAAAAAAAAATTACCTGGAAACAAATGAAAATGAATACACAGCAACCCAAAACCTATGGGAAACACTTAAAGTAGCCCTGAGAGAAAAGTTTATAGCACTAGAAATCTCAAATAAATAGTCTAACACTATGCCTAAAAGAATTACATAAGCAAGTAGTAGGAAGTAAATACTCAAGATCAGAGTGGAAATAAATTACATAAAGACTTAAAAATAATTCAAAATAACAATAAAACCTGGAGCTGTTTTTTTAATGGTGAGATTGATTAGCCTTTAACCAGACTCATCAAGAAAAAGTAGATAGAATAAATAAATAAATAAAACCAGAAATGAAAGATAAGTAACAACTAATATCAGAGAAATATAGGGTTTATAAGAAAATACTATTAACAACAATATTCCCAGAAATTTGATAACCTGGGAAAAATGGATAACATTCTAGGAACATAAAATCTTTAAAACTGAATTAGAAAGAAGCAGAAAACATGAATAAATTGATAATGACTAATGTAATTAAAGCAGTAATCACAAAGCGTAGATGGCTTCCCTATAAATTTTACCAAACATTCAAATGAAAACTAACATATATTCTTCTCAAATTCTTCCAAAAATTTCAAGAGAATGGAAGACCTGAGTTACTTTTATGAGACCAGTGTTAGGTTAATTTTAAACCTAATTAGCCCTGCCTGGTAGCACAGTGGATAAGGCGCTGGCCTGCGAATCCGAAGGATACTGGTCCTATTCCCCAGTCAGGGCAAATAACCAGTTTGCAAGCCAGATCTCCATCCAGCCAGGTCCATGGCTGGAGGCAGGTGAAAGGCAACCATACATTGATGTTTCTCTCCCCATCTGCCTCTCTACTTCCCCTCTCTCTGGAAATAATAAATAAAATCTTAAAAAATACTAATTAAATACCCAGCAAGGAAAGAAAATTATAGGAAAATATCCCTGATGAACATAGATGCTAAAATCCTAAACAAAGTATTAACAAACTGGATGCAGCAATCCATCAAAAAGATCACACACCATGACCAAGTAGGATCAAAGTTGGTACCATATTAGCAAATAAAAATGTGATACATCATATAAACAGAATAAAAGATAAAAATCACATGACCACACCAATAGAGGAGAAAATGATTCTACAAAACCCAGCAATCACTTATGATAAAAACCCTCAGCAAAGTGAAACTGGAAAGATTACAACCTCAATACAGTAAAGACCATATATGAAAAACCTATAGCCAACATTATACTCAATGCACAAAAACTAAAAGCATTTCCCTAAAGATCAGGAACAAGATAAAGATGTCTGCCTTCACCAATCTTATTCACCACAGTACTTGAGTTCCTAGCTGCAGTGATCAGACAAGAAGAAATAAAAGGCTCAAAAGTTGTAAAGGAGGAAGTAAAACTGATATTATTCACAGATGACATGATATTGAACATTAAACACACTAAAGACTCCACAAAAAAAAAAACTCACCAGACCTAATAAATGAATTCTGCAAAGTAGCAGGATACAAATCAATACTTGGAACTTGGCATTTTTATGCAACAATAATGAACTATCAGAAAAAGAAACTATGAAAACAATCTCATTTAATATTGGAACAATGATAAAAATGAGGTACCTAGGAATAAATTTAACCAAGAAGGCAAAAGACTTATACTGGAAAAACTAGACCACTGAAGAAAGAAATTGAGGAAGATACAAATAAGGGGGAGCCTATACCACATTCATGGATTGGAAGAGTCAGCATCATTAAAATGTCCTTCAATTCCTAAAACAATCTATAGATTCAGCAAAATTTCTATTAAAATATCAATGGAATATTTCATAGATCAAAAATAATATTTAAGAATTCATATGAAACCTAAAAAGACCCCAGACAGTATAAACAAAATGAGAAAAAATTCATATGGAACCAAAAAAGACCCCAGATAATATCAGCAAAGTTGGAAGAGCTATGCTACTTGATGTCAAATTATACTATGAGGCCACTCTAATCGAAATAGCCTAGTAACTGGCATAAGAACAGGCATTAGATCAGAGGAAAAGAACAGAGGGCCTATAAATAAATCCATGTTTTTATAGTCAATTAATATTTGACAAAGGAGGCGATAGCATATAATGGAGTAAAGAGTCTCTTAAATAAATGCTGTTGGGACAACTGGTCTGGTAGATGCAAAAACAACAACAAAATAAATAAAACTAGACCACCATTTTACACCATAAATCAGAATAAACTCAAAATGGATAATAATCCCTGGCTGTTGGCATAGTGAATAAGGCACTGGCCTGCGAACCCAAAGGTCGCTGGTTCGATTCCCCAGCCAGGGCATATAAACAGGTTGCAAGTTGGTTCTCCAGCCAGGTCCATAGCTGGAGGGAGGTAATAGGCAACCATACATTGATGTCGCTCTCCCTCCCTGCCTCTCTTCCTTTCACTTTCTCTAAAAACAATAAATAAAATCTAAAAAAAAAAAACAAAAAACAGGATAACAGACTTAAGTGTAAGTTATGATACTATAAAAATTCTAGAGAAATACATAGGCAGTAAAATTTCAGTTATTTCACACAGCAATATTTTTGCATATACCCCTAGACCAAGAAATTAAAAAATAAATAAACTAATGAGGCTACATCAAATTAAAATATTTCTTCAGAGCTAGGGAAACCATCATCAAAATAAAAATGGATCCCAATGTATGGAAGAACATATTTGCCAATGATACATTGGGCAAGGGTTTGACCTCCAAAATATATAAAGAGCTTATATGACTTAACATCAGGAAGCAAACAATCCAATTTAAAATGGGCAAAGATCCTGAATAGACACTCCTCCTAGAAAGACATACAGGTAGCCCATAGACATATGAAAAAATGTTCAACGTAACATCACTAGCCATCAGAGAGATGCAAGTTAAAATCACAATGAGATGTCATCACACACCAGTCAGAATGGTTATCATTAATAAATCAACAAACAAGTGCTGGTGAATATGTAGAGAAAAATAAACTCTAGGGCATTGTTGGTAGGAATGAAGACTGGTGCAGCCACTGGAAAACCATATGGAGTTTCCTCAGAAAACTAAAAATGGAACTGTCTTTTGACCCAGTGATTTCACTTTTGGGAATATATCCTAAGATTCACAAAGCACCAATTCAAAATAACTTATGCACTCCTAAATTCATAGCACCATTAGTTACAATAACCAAAATCTGGAAACAGCTTAATTGCCTGTTAGTAGATGAGTGTATAAATAAGCTGTGGTGCATTTACACCATGGAATATTATGAAGCAGTAAAAAAGAAGAAACTCTAACTTTGGCAACAGCATGGATAGACATGAAAACCATTACATTAAGTGAAATAAGCCAGTGAGTGAAAGACAAATACAGTATTATCTCACTTAGATGTGGAATCTAATGAAACAAATCAACAAATAAACAAAAATAGAAACTGAGACATAAGTACATGGAGCTGACTAACATTATGGGAGGGGAGGTGGCATGGGGGTGTTAGATGAAAGTAGGTGAAATTATTAACTAAAGAACATATATACATGATTCAAGGATTTGTACAATGGTATAGGGATTGTCCAAGAAAGTGTTGGGAGCTGAGGTAAGGTGGGCAGGGGGGAAAAAGTGTGGGCAATTTCAATAACATAATAAAATATAATTGAAAAGATAAATTTTAGTTATTTACTCCATCTTACAAAAATAGTCTACACATAAATTTTTCTTCCAAATATGGAAGAAAAAATTAAAATGTTTCACATTGAAATGTTCTGCAAGTGTCCCATTGATGCCTATAAGTAAACCCATCTGTGATCAGGCATACCACAGTCAAGCCATTATCCCATTATTGATTTAAATTGCTTTCAGCTTTGTTTTAGCTATACAAACTATTTTGCCAAGAATATCTTTCAAAGTACAGGGTGTGCACAATCAATTAGCAATAACTTTGCAACTCCTTATTTTATGTGCTTCTTATTAATTTTGAAATACTATGTTTCTAAGATTATGATTTAACATCATTGTTTCAGATAGAAAGTATTAAATTTTGAGAGCAACCATCATGTCGAAGGAATACGATGTTACAGCAACCATAATTTCTGGAATGTGCGTAAGGCGAACTGCTAAGGAAATTTCAGACTTCTGTAACATCCCTTTATATATAGTTTACAATGTGAAGAAGGTGTATGATGCTGATCCTGATGTCATCACACCAACAAGGAAAACATATAAGTACAACTAAAGGATCGTACAAGTCCAGATATTGTACAGGAGGTCATCAATGAAGATCCAGGATGTTTACCTTGATGTTTTGAGAGAAGTAGTTGTACTGTGGATGAAGCAAGTCACAAATGGACATCATTTTGCCTTCCAACAAGATGATGCACCGGCACGTAATGCCAAAAAGGTGTAAGTATTTCTCAGTGTCAATGTTTCTGAATTCTGGTCAAAGGAAACCTGGCTGCTTAGTTCACATGTAAATCCTTTAGACTTTTAAGAATGCAATATTTGTGAGAAAGAAGTTAATAAACAACTTTATTCCAATAAGAGACTGTTAAAGCTAAGACTGAAAACATGATGATGTCCATGGATAGAGAAAGATTAATTAAAGCATGCTCAATTCTGAAGTGGAATTGAGTCTATTATCGCAGCAAATGGAGGCTTTTTTGAATAATTGAAAAAATAATGACTATGTTTATGTATTTACATATAAGAATAAATTTATTTCAAAATATAACCCTTTTGTAACATGTTGTTTAGTTTACTAAAATTTTGCCAATTTATTGTATGCACCCTGTACATTATTGTGAATATGTAATATATGTGAGTTATAGTGTTAAATTGTCCTTTCAAAATAATCTCACTTTCTACTGTCATTAACAGGAAATAGAAGATTCTGATTCCTTTACTCCATTCCTAAGTTTTAAAATATAATTAGAAGCCCTGGCTGGTGGCACAGTGGATAAGGCATCAGCCTGCGAACCCAAAGGTCACTGGTTCAATTCCCCAGCCAGGGCACATAACCAGGTTGTAAGCCAGGTTTCCAGCTAGATCCATGGTTGGAGGCAGGTGAAAGGCAACCATACATGGATGTCTCTCTCCCTCTCTGCCTCTCTCCCTTCCCCTCCAAAAAATAATAAAATAAAAATATTTAAAAAAATAAAATTAAAATATGATTAGACTGCTTCAATTTAAAGGGTCCTAGTTTTTGGTGTATTTATAATTCATCATATTCAATCATCCATAACTCCATAAATATCAACTCAGCTTGATATAGCAGAAAGACACTCCCTAGTAATAATGAGTTTTTAATCATTCATTATTTCTGGAATTGGGGGATACAAAATTTGTTAAAGCAGAGGGAATTATAGTCTAGGGAATATGGACATATACAGAGGTCAACGTGACTTCAAAGACAATCATCAATTGAATGTTTTGAAATAATATTTAAGTGGAAGGATCCAAGATGGTAGAGAATAAGTGGAAGCTACACTAACCTCCTTCCAGGACCAATCTGGAATTACAACTAAATTGTAGAAACCATCCAGAATAACCAACTGAAGAACACTAGCTGGAGAGAAGCTTTACACACATGGACAGACATAAGAAACCACTTCACCACAATGTGACTGGTAGGGAGTGAAGAGAAGAAGTAAGAGAGTTGTCTGAGCTCCCACAGGTTGCAGCCGATTTGCCAAAGGGAAACTTCAGTGGCCTGAGGATTCTGCCTTCATCATAGGAAAACCAAAAGGAGAAGAGTGAGCAATGAATGAAGAACCCATTTCACAAACTAATTACCAAAAACTTACCTAATCTGGTGACTTGAGAAAATCACAAATGTCCGGAAAGCTCAGAGAATCCCAACAAGTTGGAACCAAAGAGGCATCCACTGAGACGCATCAGACTTAAAGTGACAAAGCTTAAAAACAAGAAGAGAATCCTAACAGCCCCAAGACAAAAGCAAGTTATAAGGGAGCACCAGTTATACTGACATCTGGTTACTCTCCAGAACCCTTTCAGGCTAGAAGGGAATGGTGTAAAATATTCAAGATGATGATCTGTCACAGTTATACCAAAGCAACAAGGAGGCTTTTAATTCCGTGTTATAGCACCACAACTGAGTTTTCATCAAAAACAGAACAAACTGAACTCTAACTTAAGTCTAAAAATGCAGGTAATCTTACTTAAAAGTGTACATGTCAACTTTTATTAGGCAGTAAAAGTAGTAGCTTGTTTTGTTGGGTAGTAATATCTATATCACATATAATATGTCATGGAATACAGGAAGTAATTGAATTTGGTAAAAATCTTGTTCATTTAGAAATTGCACTCAATCTTTTGCTACAAAAAATTTATTAAATTTAACTGAAGCTAAAGCCTCTAAATAGAGAAATATGATGCATCTATCTATATTTATGTAGTACAAACAGAATTTTGCAAGTCAATGTTAATATAGGAACAATATTATAAAGTAAAAGCAAAACATTTTCTATATAAAGTTCTTCCAAAATTTTGAAATTTTGAAATAAATATCTATATTCTAAATTAAACTTGATACCAATGAAATTTAAAGTCAGTATTTATAGTAATGATCAATTACAGTAAAGATAAATACAATACTAATATAAAACATTTTGTTGAAACAATCCTTCAACTATGTCAAGGCAAATAAAGGCTTCACAAATGAAATAAGATAGAGATAATTTCAGTTAAATAGTTAATTATCTTTTCCCTATAATTTAACATGTCATTGTAGGATATGCTATTATTAATAAGTATTTTTAGGGGGCAAATACTTCTTAATTAATAGAATAATTAAGGTTTTGTTGAATGGTTAAATAAATTCAATTTAAAAATAACTTTCTTTTGTATTTTTACTATATTACAAATGTACTTTAGATCCCCACAATGGGGGGTTTAGTAACATTTTTCACAGTTCAAATTATTATCATACCCTGATCATATGCACTAACTGTTAACATTATTTTAATTAATTGTGATCTATTAACATTTCCTGAAAATGCCTTCTTAATAGCTTAGGAAATGTTCATCTAATTTCACCCACAGGGTTTATACCTACCTTATATCAAATAAAAATTGGGTTTAATTTTTTAGCATGACTGTTCTACTTATTTCCATGGACTTTGTTTCACTGATTATGTTTTAGCCTGGATGAAAATACTATTTTTGAAAAAATCAGTAAATCGGTTTGCCTTTTTGGTTCTTGATCTTTCTGTGTTTGTTTTAATATTCATCTCCCCTATTCTACCTTCTGTTATGCCTTTCTAATCTTTTCCTCACTTTCTTCTTCATTTCTTCTTCCCTTGTTTCTATTTTTAAAAATATTCTTGAGTAGAAAACATAATTACTAATAGGGTCTGAAGAAGTTGTAGATTTGTCCACCAGAGAAAGAATATTTTGTGAATTTCCCCCCATATAAAGTAACACCATGTATGAGCAAGAGCATGTGTAGTCCCATTTGGGTTGAGACTTTTCTATAGGCAATCAAGTGAGGCCAGTGGGTGACATTGGGAGTCAAAGGCTACTTTAGCTTTTGATGATGACTAATAAAGCAATTGCTCTTAAGTAAATATTTAGATGGTTAAAGTACCAGGTATAACAATATGATTTGAAAAATATTTAGTGTATCTCCTATGAAGGATGACTGAGTGAATAATAATATTTAAACTTTAATAAAGTAGTTTTAATTAAAAATATCTATCAATGGCACAGTAGGTACAATACACACCACAGAGAATCATAGGATAGATTTATCTTAAGTATCACACATCTCCAACTTGTTCACTGACCTTCTGTGTATACTATGGCTGCATAATTTCTTCACTGTGTCTACTAAACAAAAGTGTGTTACTGGTATGACTGCATTGCTCTATAGCCTTTCTAAGAAAAATAAGAAAACATACCTTCCTATTGTTTCAAATGTTCACAGAAAATGTGTGAAATAATTTACTTCAGCACAATATCAATTAGAATAGAGAAATGGCTAAGATGAATAAAATCAATTTTTCTGCAAATAACTTCTTCAATATGAATCTATAAATTTGAAACCATGAGTATTAACTGAACAGTAAGTTGGGGTTCCCCCTGCCCACCATCACCCTCCAGGAAAAATTGCAGAGGCAAAGGTTTAATAATAAAGGAAGGAGTCTTGATTTAAAAGCAGCCAGTTAATCCTATCAAGTTACAACTTTAATCACTTAAACCTATTAATTAAGGCTAAATTCTAACATCTATGTTCACCAATGTTTTTCTTTATTAGTTTCCACAGGTTTAGTTACAAAATAAAACAACATAATACACAAAAGCCACACAGCTCCAGAAAAATGGCAGGCGAATCCTCCCACCCACTGCCAGGCCAGCCTGATCCTAGGCTGTGCTGAGTTCCTTCCCATCCAAAATGCCATCTGTTGGAAAACGCAGGTAGCTGCTGCATGACCATACAGGCATCCTCAAGAAACAGAGCCTGAAAAGAGCCAGCTCAGAAGCCAGAATAGCTCTTGAACCAAAGAATCCGCCCTCTTTTTATTCCCAATGGCTCTGGAGGCATCAGCTTCTCAGCCAATCCCGACCTAGACTGCCTCCCATTGCCTCGGCAACTCCTCCTACTTCTCACTAGTGATCTTAATCAGATGTCTCTGTATGGCTAGTATAATTTTATATTCAATTATTTTCTAGAATCGGATTCCAACATTTTGAAATAAGCAATCAACAATATTTCTACTTGAAAATGCATTTAAAGTTATTTGATTTAAATGATTCCAAAAACCTTTGTTTTCAATACCTCCTAACTCACTGCTAAATTGGTTGCTAAATTAGTACTTTTTTGAATAAAATATTTTATTAAAAATGACCAAATAATTTTATGGAAAAAAATAAAAACAAATCCACTAGTTAACAATTGTAATTTAGAAAAAAATATGACCATTTGTCTAAAAGACTGCTTTTTGAAATTCATCCTAAGTGTTGCATACAGAACCATTCCTGGAGCTGTTTGGAGAGCTTAGGGAATAGTAACTAATATTGATTTGAAGGGATTGGTAGCCCCAGTTACCAAATCAGCTTCTGCAGCCACAGTAATTACTTAGAGAACTGCAATTTAATTATTGGTCATGCCACAGTTGGCTTCCTCCTTAACACTGACTGTGTTATATTACGGCAATTTGGAACCACTTCTTTGCCTCTGTTCTGAGATCCTCACAGGGCGGTATAGTTACAAAAAACCATTCTAACCTTGGAAAAGGGCATTTCCAGGGGTTAGTGTTAACAACTTTTAGCTGTATAGCAAACTATTGCCTCTATCCAAAATATTATCAATCTCTGGAAATACACTTTGACCTTTGATTATTATAATTCAAGAGGTAAAGGGCAAAACAAACAAACAAATAAAAACAAACAAAAAATCCAAATCCATTAAACTGAGTTATGTCTTTCTCAAGGCAATGGTAAGGCAATGGTAAGGCTGAAACTAATTCTTAAATATAACAATAAAATTCTGAAGAGCTCTGGGGCTGAAAATTGCTGCATTAGATCAATCCCTTCATATTCATTTATGCTTAACATTTATTAAAAATATGTTGTATTTATGCTTACATGCAAATTAACATAAAATGTGTAATGTTACTTAGTATTATAAAAACTAATTTTCTTATTATTAGTTTTCACAATAGTTTTCACAATGCTATTTTACTTACAGAACAAGTTTCAAAAGATGCTTATGAAAAAAGCATCACACAGAGCTCACTTGGCATATTCTGATCTAACAGGTGAAAGACAAGTTCAAGCTTCTGCACAGTTAAAGTATTCACAGGTATACTAATTCACAGATAGACTTTGGAAGCATACTACTTTAAATTTTTATTTAAACTTGAACATAAATATTTTTATGATAAGAAGACCTTTAAAATTCTTGTTTCATTAGAGATTTTTTTTTCATTTTGCAAGTTTACATGGTCTAAAACCACTAAAATTTAGAAGAACATAAAAGTTTAGATATTATTTATCCAAATTAATTACATTGAATTGAGCAATTGTCACAGTTGGTATTAGAAATAAACTTAAACATTTGACATTATAATGGCATTATCAAAAGTTAAATTCCAACATAACTTCTTAAAGGTTATGGAGTACCATTGTCTTAAAAATCATTGTAAATTAAAGATGAAATTTCCCCTAAGTCATTGGTAAAAATAACATAACATTAATATTGTAACTCTATTGGTAATGAACTATGGAGACATATAAGACAAATTTCAAAAAAATGTGCAGACTTTTTGAAATAAAATGTTAATAGAGTAATACAACTAATTGTATTAAACCAAGAACTTTAGTTTTATCCCAGAATTTTGACAGTAATTTTATAGTAAAAATGTATTAACCCAGTGTATGCCATTAAAATATTTAAGAAAATAAGCCAGTTTATCCATAAATGCTAGAAAAGCATCTGTTAATCTTTAGAAAGCTCGCCCAAAATTTTAAAAAGTTAAGAGGAAAAAGAGGGTAGGAAGGTAGTGAAGGTTAGAGTGGGTGAATGCATGGTGAAAGAAGGAGGTTTGACTTTGGGTGGTGGACACACAATGTATCATAGTATTATAGAATTAAAACTTATATATAACTTTATTAACCAATGTCATCCTGATAAACAATTTAAAAAGGTAGTAATAAAGGGTAAATAATTTGTAAAAACTACTTTAAAAATTAAAAGAAGTGATTATTTCAAATGAAAACCATCAAATTGATTTTTTAAAAGATTTTATATATTATTTTTAGAGAGAGGGGAAGGGAGAAAGGCAGAGAGGGAGAGAGATATTAATGTATGGTTGTGTTTCACTGGCCTTCAGCTACAGAGCTGACTGGAGACCTGGCTTGCAACCTGGTTATGTTGTCCTGGCTGGGAATTGAACCAGCGACCTTTGGGTTCACAGGCTGGTGCCCTATCCACTGTGCCACCAGCCAGGGCTCAAATTGATTTTTCAAACAGGTAATAGAGAGTAATTCTTGCTATTATTTTTATGGTTGATTTAAAAGTAAAATTTCAAACTATGAAATAATGCACATTCAGAGAAGTATCATTTCATTTTATTTATAAAAGCTTTATAACTGCTGAACTAAAATATAAGAATAATAAAAAGGTATAGGTCAGCATTTGAAATTAATTCATAAAATGTTTATTCTATAGTTAAGTATATTCTGTGCTGTAATAAGTTTGTGAAAATCAGTAACTACTGATTTTCCATAGCAATAATCACATAGATATAAAAAGAGAAAATGCTTTTTGAGATAATAAAATTATGAAATGTCCAGGTAAAATTAAAAATACTTTAACACTGAATTGAGAAATATAAAACAATGTGTGAAGTGTAAAACAAAAGGAAAATATAATATTTTTGGTTAGGACAATTAATTTCATAAAGCCTCTGCATACCAATACTTAAATGTAAGTAACTACAACTAAAATTCCATGCTTTCAAAATCACAGTTTCATACTTTTACTTGCATACATTAATTTTAAAGTTTATCAGAATAATGAAAGTTTGAAAAGTCAAGGAAATTATAAATGATGAAGGAATAGACAAAGAATCTCTGTAATGTAATAGAGATGGTATTGGCATATCAATGCACAGATTATTCAACTAGTTTAAAAAAAGGTTTAAGCATATATTGTCATATTAACATCAACTGTGGAAGAGACCATCTTAGTTGAAAGACAGATGCACTCAAACATATGACAATCTTTTTATTGTTGGAAGTTAATGTGTGTCATTTATAAAACCAAAGTGCTGCCCTGGCTGGTAGCACAGTGGATAAGGTGCCGGCCTGTGAACCCAAAGGTCGCAGGTTCGATTCCCAGCCAGGGCAACATAACTAAGTTGCAAGCCAGGTCTCCAGTCAGGTCTGTGGCTGGAGGCAGGTGAAAAGCAACCATACATTGATGTCTCTCTCCCTCTCCCTCTCTGCCTCCCTCTCTTCCCCTCTTTCTAAAAATAATAAAATAAAATCTTTAAAAATAAATAAATAAATAAAAAACCCAAAGTGCTAATGATTCAGTTGAAAACATGTTTGTAATGAACATAACAATTAACTTTTAAAATTTTACAAGATAAAAATAAATATATAGAATATCTAATAGAATATAGGAAAATATATGAACAGAGAATTTCTAGAAAAATAAATAAAAATATTGACAAGGCGCCAGCCTGTGAACACAAAGGTTGCAGGTTCAATTCCCAGCCACGGCATAGAACCAGGTTGCAAGCCAGGTCTCCAGCCAGGCTGTAGCTAGGAGCAGGTGAAAAGCAACCATATATTGACATCTCTGACAAAATGATAAATTTGCACAAGAGTATTGGTAATTAGTCAAAAGCAACTGAGAGAATAATATATAGTATTTATTATTATGTTTATGAAAAATTATAAACTTCTTATGTAATCTTCATGTTTATGTACGAAGGAAGGTGTGGAAGGAGGCACTATGGTTTAAATATGCTTAGCTAAGAAAGGTGGGGATTGAAGGAGTCATGGTTTCAGGATAGACTATTAGCATTCTGTTACAAAATTTGTATTGTATTCATTCAACAGATGTTTGTTGATTCATGTTATAAACTGGTTATCCTTGTTACTAAGATTATAGCAGTGAGAAAAAAGATTGGTGATCAATATGACAGGAAAACCATAAAATACAATGTTCAGTATTCACCATGTTATATAGTTGTATATAAAATATGAGGGGAAATTATATAAAATTTTATCACAAAAATTAAATGAATGACAAAGTGTGTCAATTTAAAATATTTTTTCATAATTTTATTCCCCTCCAACTACAATGCTGAATCCACAGTAAAAACTTGTGAAAGCAACCAGATTCCTTGCTTCTTATCATTCATTGACCATGGGTGATGTTTTCCCATATTATAAGCTACACAGAAAAGTGTTTGGGCTTTAGTTTCCTATGAAAATCAAGTTCTGTGTTCTATAACTAATTCTTATACACCTTAATTTTTCTTAACTAGTGTTGCACACTGGCAATTGAAAACAAGGTTGAAAACTTTACAGAGTGTATTGTTTTTGGATTCCTTTACTATCTTAATGAGATAAAAAGCAAATGAGAATTTTGGTGATTTTTATAATCAAAATTGGAAAACAAAGGAAAATAGATTGCATCTATATATTTTAATTTACATAGTGTAAAATGTCTTCATAAAAATGTTAAAAGATGGCAGAAGGAACTATAACTAAGATTCATATTAGCAAACTTAAGAATATAAAAGCATGTATGTTGATATATTTTAATGTAAAAACCACATGTCATTACTCTTTAATAATTGGTAAAATAATAAATTGTACTGTATTGCATAACAGTGCAACAGGTATTACAATAGTATCCCACTATTTAAGGTTTTTTTAGATTTTATTTATTATTTCCAGAGAGAAAGGAAGGGAGAGAGGCAGAAAGGGAGAGAAACATCATTGTATGGTTGCCTTTCACCTGCCTCCAGCTACGGACCTGGCTGGAGACCTGACTTGCAACCCGGTTATGTGCCCTGGCTGGGGAATTGAACCTGCGACCTTTGGGTTTGCAGGTCAGCACCTTATCCACTGTGCCACCAGCCAGGGTTCCTTTTATTTTTGATCCTATATTGGATAGTGTCATTTTTACTTAACTGCAATAGAATATGAAGGGACCCCAAAAGTGGAATTTTTAAATGAAAAATTGTGTATTTATTCTTACATTTTAAGCCTCAGCCACCTTCAAAATACTCTCCATTTGATGCAGTATACCTATCAACATACCTATCAAGATATTTTGGTGTCTCCCCCCACCCCACCTGCCACTGCTCAAAACAGTTTTTGAATGCATTGATTTTTATGCCTTTTAGTGCTTCTGTCATTTTTTGCTTCACACCTTCCACATCAGCAGAACATTTCTCTTTGAGAACTTTTTACACCTCGGTGTGGGAGGGGACTGTCACTTGTGGCAAGATCAGAAAAATAGATAGGGAAGGTGGAGTATGGGAGTCATGTTGTTTTTGGTCAGAAACTCTGAATACTCAGCACAGTGTCAGCAGGTGTGTTTGTAAGTCACCCATCATGAAATGGGCAAATGCTTTGAAAGAATTTCCAAAATAATTTATTGAAGCAAAACATAGCCTCTCACAACAATGCCAGGTGGTATACTGATACAACGGGTTCCTAGAATGTGTACCTGTCAGGCTGGGGGAGCTGGCCCACCATTTCTCTCTGTATATGGCTGGCCCTTCTGCTGGAGTCTGCCGACAGCTGTCCTTGAAGCTAATTTTACCCCATAGCCCCGGAACACTGAGCCCAGGGACAGCCAACATAGCAGCCTTGAGCAGATAGGTGTTGCCTTGGATTATACTGCCTCTTTGTTCTAAGGTACATACAGCCCCTTTGCTTTAATGGGTATGTAAGATGTCCCTGCTGTAGGTTACACCTTGGACAGGGTGGACAAACTGTGCATGGATCACCAACACCCTTGCAAGCTGCCTGGCCTTTCCCCTAGTCTGCTGCCGCCTGCGATACAGCACGCCAAGTCTCCTGAAAGCTCCATATAAGTTCATGTTTACCACCAGGCCAGAGTCCTGCCCACCACCAGAATCTACTGTACTTCAAGGGCCTGAGCCTTCAGAAGATAATTCTGGGTTTTGGAGGTTCTCTCCCTTATAAATTGAATTATATTTAATTCAATTGAAATTAATAAAATATTTTTCTAACAGTGCTGAAGTGGATTACGACATTATCACCTATGAGAATATAGTATCATGTATTCATTCTGAGACTCTGCCAAGATTTTATTTTAATCTATCTTTGATCTTGAAATACATGCCCATTGAATAAGTATTGTCAGTGACCCAAGGGGATTCTTTGTAGAAGCCACTAATTGCAGTAACTGAGAAAGATTTAAAATCACGGTAATATAGTTTATGCACTGAAGCACATCAACAAAATCAGCTAACCAAATAGAAAGACTTTTTTTATGTAACTCTTTCTTTGTGTTAGCATCTAAAAGTTTGCACACACTAGATATTATTCCACCTGTACAAGAATCAATCTTAGTGGTAGTCAAGGTCATTAGCAGCATTTCTTTTTTTGTTACTGCAATAATAAAATGAAGATCCTAAAAACAAAGCACCTGGGCATGAAAATTGGCAGCAGTACATTGAACCTTTGGGTAATTATTATTCAATTCAAGTAAAGCTTGCAAGGAGAGTCGAAAATTCTCAGGGGCAGAGCATGTCAGGATATGCATTATTCCATTATTCCATTTGTCTGTAAATAAAAAGTACTTTTAAAAATGTTCTAGTCATCAGCAGTAGTGCATGGTGAACAGATACACTTGGACTTTGCTCTTCTGAACTTTATGCTGTAAATATTATTTGCATAAATACTTATAAATTTGGAAGTATTTCTGGTGCTCACTAATTTGAAGTTTATAAATAGCAAATCACTATAAAATATAACTTACACTCAAGGATTGTAAAAGGCTTTGATTAGGAAGTATTTTTAAAAATGAAATCTAGAGAACAAGAGGTGAAAATTGGCTCATTGAATAAGGTATATTTATCCCCCCCCCCCCCAAAAAATCAATGAGGCAAATGAAATTTTACATTTGTACAGCAAGGAGACATTCCATGACTATATTTTATCTAGGTTCTTTTTATTTTAAGATTTTGTTTATTATTTTTAGAGAGAGGGGAAGGGAGAGAGGCAGAGCAGGTGAGAGACATTAATGTGTGGTTGCCTTTCACCTGCCTCCAGCTAAGACCTGGCTGGAGACCTGGTTTATGACCTGGTTACGTGCCCTGGCTTGGAATCAAACCAGTGACCTTTGGGTTTGCAGGCCCACACCTTAGCCACTGTGCCACCAACCAGGGCTTCTATCTAGATTCTTTACAGCCAGTTAGGAACTGCACAGAGCAACATTTCAAATATTCAATAAATTATTAAGAATATTTTAACAACAATGTATTTATAGTAATATAGAATATATGTTGCTTAAGTGTAATCTACAATGCCCAGTCAGATCAAGGCATGACAACTTTTACAATCTCATTTTTTGCCACATCCTCTACACTCTATCCCTCTGGATTTCTTTCTATTTTATCATACAAACCATTTGCTTTCCAGAATATTTGCATTTACTGTTCCCTGAATTGCTTTAACAATAAAGGAAAAGAAGTAGGAAGAAAAAAAAGAAAAAAGGAAGACAGAAAGAAATAATAAATGAAAGAAAGGAAGGAAAGAAAGAAAGAAAGAAAGAAAGAAAGAAAGAAAGAAAGAAAGAAAGGAAGGAAGGAAGGAAGGAAGGAAGGAAGGAAGGAAGGAAGGAAGGAAGGAAGGGAGAAAGGAAGGAAAAGAAAGAATGAATGAGAGGAAGGGAAGGAGGGAAGAAGGAAGGAATGAAGGAAAAAAAAGAATGTTTCATAACTGAAAAAGAAACACTGAAAAACTTTCTACCAATGTCTTATTTATTGATGAAAGATTAGAGATTCCCTTATAAGAACTGCTACTAAACAGGTGTTTCATTTTTCTTCTTTTTCCATATTATACTGGGGGTTTTGTTCATTTCAATAAGCTAAGCTAAAGGAATAAAAGATTAGAAAGTAAGAAATAAAATTCCTTTATTCACAGATCACATAACCTCTTATTTTATTTTTTCAACTTATATTAGGAAATGATATAATTCTAAAATGATAGCTACTTACTTTTATTTTTAAAACCACTTTATTGAGGCATGATTGACATACAAAAAGCTATGCATGTTTAATGTATGCAGCTTGATGAATTTGAAGATAAGTATACACTCATAACAATGAGGGGACTAATGCCCACCATTTCAGGGAGTCACAGGTTTGGGTGCTGAGCTGCCAAAATTGCTGTCCTGCACTCCTGGTGGGCTTTCTAATCACATTGTTTTTATCTAGATTCACTTAGGTCTATCTTCCCTCCATGCCCAAAATTTGGACTGGGCAATACCAGGTCCTGAGCCTAGAGGCTTAACTGCAACAGCAGTGGTGGAAGTTGCAGCAGGCCCACTGTTTTAAAACATGGTAAGAGTAAACTTCCTTAACTTGGTGAAGGAAATGTCATGCAAGTTTAAGAAGCATAGAGTCCCAAGCAAGGTGGACCCAAAGAGGCTCACTTCAAGACACATTATCAAAATTTTAAAATTCAAAGACAAAGAGAGAATCTTAAAGGCAGCAAGGGAGAAAAAACTAGTAACAATGATTTCAGGAATTTATATGAGATAAAAAAGACAATGAATAGCCTGAGCAATCATGAGGGAAAATAAACAAAAATAAAATTAAGAGGGATCACAATACCCGAAATACAAATATACTACAAGACCACTAAAAAAAGTTTAGTACTGGCATAAGAATAAATACATAGATCAAAGAAACAGAATAGAGTAGAGCCCAGAAATAAACCCAGGTCTCTATGGTATTAATATTTGACAAAGAGGGACACAAGTATACAATGGAAAAAATACTCTCAAGAAATGGTGCTGAGAGAACTGGACTTGTAAATGAAAAAGAAAAATAATGAAACTAGACCACAAGCTTACACTCTACACCAGAATAAATTAAAAATGAATTAAAGACATATAAGTTGCAATACCATAAAAGTTCTAGAGGCAAGGCCCTGGCTGGTAGCCCGGTGGATAAGGTTCTGGCCTGTGAACCCAAAGCTTGCAGGTTCGATTCCCCAGCCAGGGCACATAACAAGGTTGCAAACCAGGTCTCTAGTCAGGTCTGTGGCTGGAGGCAGGTGAAAAGCAACCACACATTGATGTCTCTCCCTCTCTGCCTCTCTCCCTTGCCCTCTTTCTAAGAATAATGAAATAAAAAATGTTTAGAAAAAAAAAAGTTCTAGAGGCAAACATAGGCAGTAAAATTTAAGATAGCTTGCATAACAATATTTTTGCCAATATATCTCCTAGGGCAAGAGAAATAAAAGAACAAATAAATTAATAGAACTACATCAAATTAAAAATCATATGCATGTTGCAAGAAACCATAAACAAAATGAAAAGGGAACTCATTGCATGGGAGAACATATTTGCTAATGATATATCAGACAAGAGTCTGATCTCCAAAATATATAAAGAACTCATGTGACTCAACACCAGGAAAACAAATAACCCAATTAAAAAATGGGCTAAGGATCTGAACAGACACTTCTCCAATGAGGACATACAGTGGGTCCATAGGCATATGAAAGAATGCTCAACATCACTAGCCACCAGTGATACGCAAATTAAAATCACAATGAGATACCACATTGCAACTGCCAAAATGGCTATTGTTAATAAATCAATAAACTAAAACTGCTGGTGAGGATGTGGAAAAAAGGGAACCCTGGTACTGTGGGTGGGAATGCAGACTGATGCAGTCTCTGTGGAAAACTGTATGGAATTTCTTCAAAAGATTAAAAATGATACTGCCTTTTAACCCAGCAATTTCACTACTGGGAATACATCCTAAGATCCCAAAACACCAATTCAAAATAATTTATTCATCCCTACATTCATAACATCACCATTTATAATCATCAGAAGTTAGAAACAGCCTAACTGCCTATCAGTAAATGTGTAGTTTAAGAAACTGTGGTACATTTACATAATAGAATACTGAAGCAAAAAGGAGGAATTTTTGTCTTTTGTAAAAGTATGAATGGAATTGGAGACTATTATACTAAATGAAATAAGCCTTTTGGTGAAAGACAAATACCATAAGATCTCACTTAGAAGAATCTAATGAACAAAATAAACTAATGAGCAATGATGGAATAGATGAACAATGATAAAAGGGGAAGAGACAAATGGGAATTATTTGAAAGAAAGTGAAGGGATTAGTCAAAGAACATACAGTATATAAACATATACTGTGTGTGTGTGTATGTGTGTGTGTGTGTGTGTGTGTGTGTGTATAGTCACAATTCTTTATCCAGTTATCTGTTATGTACTTATGTTGCTTCAACCTCTTGGATATTGGGAATAATAATGAACATGGGTATGCAAATGCCTCTTAAAAAATGTTTTTAATTATTTTGGATATATACCCAGAAGTGGGATTGCTAGATCAAATGTATCTTGTTTGCAGAAAACCCTAAAAATTCTACTAGAATTAATTCTACTAGCCACTACTAGAATTAATAAGTAGGTTTAGCAAGTTCATATATACAATAGTCAGTTGTATTTATATGCAGTAGCAATAAATAACTGGGAAATAAAATTGAAATGCCATTTATAATAGCATAATAGTACTTAGGATTAAATTGAAAACATCAGCATAAACTATACCTTAAAACTACAGGTGTATTGCTGAGAAAAATGGGAGACCAAAGTAGATTAAAAGATTTACCATTTTCATACATTGGAAGTTTTGATATTGTTAGGATGTCAATTATCCTCACACTTACATATAGAACAAATCATAATAAAATTCCAGGAGACTTTCTGAACACAATTTCAGGCTGGTTCAAAAGTATATGGGGATTTAAAGGATCCAATATAGTCAAAATAAAACAGTAAAATGGTTAACTTATAAAAGAATGATAATGTCATTCTTTATCCTATCTCAAGGTATATTAGATATTTTCATTCTTTCAAGTATTTACTGAGCAGCAGCTATGTTTTGATCACAGGAAATAGATCATAAAAATGAACAGGTTAATGAATGAAGAACATTATTTTATATCAAGGACCTTACAGTTTTGTATGGGGGGATATGCATTACATAAAAATTACACAATAGATGTAAAATTACAACTGTAATAAGTTCTGTTATAACATCATGATGTGTTATAATAACCTATAAAGGGAGGAATTGACTTAATGTCTTTTAACAAGGAAGTATTCCTATGCAAATGTTGATTAGACTGATATTTAAATTAAAATATTTATGAATTAGGTGAAGGAAGTTTGGCAAACTATAGTGAATTTAAAATGTCTTCTATTGGAAGAAGAAAAAGTTGTTTGATATAGATTAGGCTAAAAATTGTATAGTTTCATTACTAGTATAATAATTTATATCACTCTCTTTATATTTTAAACTTTAATAGAAAATTATATTTCTCATCAAGGTATAAAATATAAATATTGGTGTCAAAGTTTAGAGCTAGCAGAAGCAAAAACCAATGAATTGCTAAAAGAGTAATTAGTAAAACTTAATTGCCAACACACAAAATACTGTTCACAAACCAAGAACATATACACCAAAATATAAAATGAGGCTCAGGAGTATATTTTTATAAAACAGCTTAGTTTTATAAATATAATCAGGAGTATATTTTTATAAAATAGTGAGGAAGCAGTTACTGTTTACAGTGATTGTTTATAATAGTATTTATTTAAATGGTAGGAAGTTGGTAAGTGGCTATCATGTATTAATTATGGAGAATAATTTAAGTTTTGCTTAAATTTCAAGAGACATAAACAAGAAGTGAACCAGGCAAGTGAGTTTCATTTTTTTTTTAATTTTATTGTTGCTGTATTACATTCATCCCCTTTTTGCTCCCCTCTGTACCCCTCCCCACCCACCCCTTCCCCCCAAAGTCAATCCCACCTGTTGTTCATGTCCATGGTTCCTTTATACTAGGTTCTTGTCTAAGCTGCTCCCCTTTCTTGCCTCTGCCTCCCTCCTCCCCCCACCCCCTTTCTCCCTGACCACTGAAGGCCTATTCCTTGTATTCATATACTTGGTTCTGTTTTGCTTGTTGTTAGTTTTGCTCATTATTGTCCCATAATGGGTGAGATCATATGATATTTGTCCTTCACTGACTGGCTTATTTCACTAAGCACAATACTCTCCAGTTCCATCCATGTTGTTGCAAAGGGTACAAGTTCCTTCTTTCTTTCTGCTAGATAGAATTCCATTGTGTAAATGTACCCAAGTTTTTTGATCCAATCATCCACTGATGGGCACTTAGGCTGTTTCCAGCACTTGGCTATTGTAAATAGTGCCGCTATGAACATAGGTGTGCATAAGGTTCTTATGAATTGGTGTTTCAGGATTCTTTGGGTATAGTCCAAGTAGTGGAATTGCTGGATCAAAAGGCAGTTCCATTTTTAGTCTTTTAAGGAAACCCTATACTGTTTTCCACAGTGGCTGCACCAGCCTGCATTCCCACCAACAGTGTATGAGGGTTGCCTTTGCCTCGCATCCTCGCCAACACTTGTTGTTTGTTGATTTGCTGATGATTGCCATTCTGACAGGTGTGAGGTGGTATCTTATTGCGGTTTTAATTTGCATCTCTCTGATGACTAGTGATGTTGAACATTCTTTCATATGCCTCTGGGCCCTTTGTATATCTTCCTCAGTGAGTTGTCTGTTCAGGTCCTTTGCCCATTTTTTAATTGGGCAGTCTGTTTCCCTGGTGTTGAGTCGCATTAGTTCTTTATATATTTTGGAGATCAGACCTTTGTCTGAGGTATCATTGGCAATTATGTTTTCCCATACAGTTGGTTCCCTTTGAATTTTGCTGATATTTTCTTTAGCTGAACAGAAACTTTTCAATTTCATATAGTCCCATTTGTTGATTCGTTCTTTGATTTCCTTTGCCCTTGGTGAAGTATTAGTAAACATATTTTTGCGTAGGATATCCGAAAGTTTACTGCCTATATTTTTCTTCAGGACCTTTATGGTGGCACTGCTTATGTTTAAATCTTTATCCATCTTGAGTTTATTTTGGTGTATGGTGTAAGTTGGTGGTCAAGTTTTATCTTTTTGCATGTTGCTGTCCAGTTCTCCCAACACCATGTGTTGAAGAGTCTGTTTTTACTCCATTTGATATTCCTTCCCCCTTTGTCAAATATTAGTTGACCATAGAGTCCGGGGTTAATTTCTGGGCTCTGTATTCTGTTCCATTGATCTATATGTCCATTCTTATGCCAGTACCAGGCTGTTTTGATGACAGTAGCATTGTAGTATTGTTTGAAGTCCGGTATTGTGATTCCTCCTACCTTGTTCTTCTTTCTCAAGATTGTGGTGACTATTCGTGGGCATTGGCTCCATACAAATTTTTGAAGTATATTTTCTATTTCTGTGAAGTGTGTCATTGGTATTTTAATTGGGATTGCATTGAATATGCAGATTGCTTTGGGTAGTATGAACATTTTAATGATGTTAATTCTTCCCATCCACGAACATGGTATATGCTTCCATTTATTTGTGTCTTCCTTGATTTCTTTCTTCATTGTTCTGTAGTTTTCTGCGTACAGGTCTTTGACCTCCTTGGTTAAGTTGATTCCTAGGTACTTTATTTTTCTTGTTGCTATGGTAAATGGGATTTGTTTTTTCGCTTCTATTTCTGTTGTTTCATTATTGGTATACAAAAATGCTTTTGATTTCTGGATATTCACTTTATACCCAGCTATTTTGCTAAATTTACTTATTAGGTTGAGTAAATTTTTGGTGGAGCCCATCGGGTTTTGTATGTACACTATCATATCATCTGCAAATAATGACAGTTTGACTGCCTCCTTTCCAATTTGGATACCTTTGATTCCTTTTTCTTCTCTGATGGCTATAGCTAGAACTTCCAAGACAATGTTGAATAGAAGTGGAGAAAGTGGACAGCCTTGTCTTGTTCCTGGTCTTAGGGGGAAAGCTTTTAGTTTTTGTCCATTAAGTATGATGTTGGCTTCAGGTTTCTCATAGATGACCTTTATGATGTTGAGGTATGCTCCCTCTATTCCCATTTTGCTGAGGGTTTTTATCATAAATGGTTGCTGCACTTTATCAAATGCTTTTTCAGCATCTATTGATATGATCATATGGTTTTTATCTTTCAATTTGTTGATGTGGTGTATTA